>CAVLJG010001342.1:766034-829000 GCA_963669975.1 Acanthoscelides obtectus
CCTGCCTACAACACCACGCCAAAGCACCACCTAAATCCTCAATTTTTAAGCCCTACAAACATTCTTCAGAAATGTCGGAATCCTCTGAAACGTCAAAAAAGAAGTTTGAGTGATCTTTATTGTATTCATTTATGGCCTTTTTATCCGCCGCCTCTAACCGACTTTCAAAAACTACAAAGCTTTTTCGTCCGCATCATAGTGGTAACCTTGTCTGAAAATTTCAACTTCAACCGCTACTTTTCAAGTTATAGACGGGCCACGGATTGACGGACAGACGGACCAACAGATAGATCGACAAACATATAGTTCGTCAAAAATGAGTGGCATGATTATTCAAGATGTACAGTCATATAACATCAAAAAAATAATACCCCATTTTAAATTTTTTTCGCGATGACGATACTTGCCTGTACACGTGGGAAGTAAAAAGGCTGAAATGTTACATTATTGACAAACATCAGCAATAAGATTGATTGCTATGGTTTTTACATTCAAATTTTAGCCTTTTAGAAATCAATTAATTATTTGACTCATTTATTGTTTTTATTTGTGACATATTTATTTGGTTAACCCAATAAAGAATATTATTATTACTATTATTCACATTTGTTTTATATCAGCCAAGAATACCTTCAGCTTTTATGGACTAATCAGTCCCTATTTCCGATGTATGGATTGATATTATAAAATGCGAAAGATGTGTCAGCCCTAAATCTTGGACATGTTTGACTTTCCTGTATCATAAATCACTGCGTGGTAGCCATACGGCAATTTGTATGTCCATGGTCATCCACAAGTGGCTTATCATTTAGCACATGGCTGTGAAAAAGTTATCTAAATTGCCAGCTCGTATATACGGCCACGCATTTTACTAGCATACCGCGAGTTAGAAATGATGCCTTGGGGATAACGATTTCCCACATAACATGCGCCTGGCGCCAGGGGCATTCCCCCGCCGCAAGTAACCAGTTACATAATATTATGCTTGGACGAGGGCCGCTGAATAAATAGCTTGATTTTTGCGAAGTGATGGTAAGTTAAAAATAGGCGATTTCTTGTCTCCCCGGGGAACAAAAGCAACCCATTAAATATTGTTGTTTATGATAGATGATGAAAATGAATTACCAATTGGAAACTTGAAAAGTGCGGGAAAATCTGGTGGGCAGTCCCTGAGGCCCGATTTTACTATTGACCTGCGAAAATCAAAATTTGCGACCTTATCGCAAAAATTCGACTAACAAAAAGGAGGATTTGCGCCTTGTTCGAAACATGGATCAAACCTGATACAATATCTAGACGTAGACTGATTACTGGGCATGTTACTGAAAATCACAGTGTCACTAGTTACCTAAGAGATAGTTTAGACAAAAAAGGATACACAATCCATCAACATGTCCATTGAGGTTAGCTATACAAACTTTTTCTGCTCTTCATAAGTTTCTATAAGGTCAGTCGAACTAGATCATTGATTTTTGTCTTTGCAGAACAAAATTCTGCTTGATAAATTCTCTGAAGATAAATAAAATTACAGAATGCGTATCATTTAACAAACATCGAGTAAATATTAATTTACTACCTACTGCGAACAACCCCGTTTCTTCTCAACGACTTTTATGCTCAACACTTGTTTAGAGCTAGCTGTCCTGGTCCATCGTCTGGTAGGGGTACCGGTGGTATCATTTCGAAAGTCAGGAAAATTATTATTTAAAATTTGTAGACAACGTAGATGTTTCAGAAGTTCTATTTCGGACTTCCATAATCTACGAGTATACAATTTTTGAGATCACAACGTTTCGATTGTTAAGTTATCTTCAATCTTCAGGTGAACTATTCTTCGTGATGATTGAAGATCGAAACGTTGTGATCTCGAAAATTGTGTAGACAATGGAAGTCTAGCTTAGCTTAGCTTGTACAGTAGTCAAGTAAAATAAATGTTTACTCGATATTATTATAGGATTAATTAATTGTAATATTTGTCTTCAAAGAATGTATTAAAATAATGTTTACTGCAAAGTCAATGTTTTACTGACCTGATACAAACTCATGAAGAGAAGAAATATGTGTTGTAGCTAACTTCAATGGACATGATGGATTGTTGAAAGTATTTTCTATTTTTTTTAATCATCTCTATCAGGTGAGTTGTGACACTGTTATCTTTAATAAAACGCTCAGTAATTGCTGTCATATCAATTTAGATATTTTATTAGATTGATCCTTCTGTTCAATTGGTGCAAATTGCGCCGTAGCCGTAAATTTTGTGGCCTGGGCCAAATGGAAAAATAGATATTTTAAGCTGTGATTTATGTAGTATTTCAAGATTTAATACCAGAATAATGGTCACATCTCACACAAATCGTATAATTTCTTTTCTAGTTTGGGAGATATTCTACAAGAACTCGACTATGTTCTTTAGATCCATTACTTCAAAATATCTTTCGATTAAGAGTTTGCGCCCAGGAGCAATACATAAGTGCAGTATTCACCCCCTATCGAATGAAAAAGTCTTCGATCAGGTCTCATAACATGGGATAAAGCCAGAGGTAGCTGTTTCTTAAGATACTCTAAGATTTTTTTTACATGGTATAGTTTTACGTTGCGGCTTTCTGAAATGTATTTTAAGATAGCAGGTAGCAGGGAACCACTGAATTTTTCTCTTGCCCTTAGAGAAAACCCTACAGAAGTCATATATTCAATGTTTCCTCCAATGACCTGATTTGGATAAATATTTTTATGGGTACTGAACAGTGGACAACAACTTAATTTTAAAATTTCTCCGGAGCACGTGAATTCGAGAAAAAACATGGTGGCGTAAAGGTCTGTTATTGGTCTACTTAATACTAGTGCCTTCATCAAATATTTTTAGGTTAATAATGATAATAATGTTTTCAGAATAACGTACTCAAAATCGTTAACTTACAGTAAACATAAAATACCCAAAGAAGTTTGAACTTGTGCTTGGGTTCACACGAGAATGGCCTAAATGCCGGAACACCGCGGCTGCTATGATGATCCCAAAGAAATTTTGTTAAAACATTTTGAACTGCCTAAGGTTGTCAGAACTGGGAAACAGCTTCCTCTTGTAGATTTTCCACAATCTCGACAACCTAGGGACAATGGAGCGGTTGTATCGGCCAGTTCTGGATGTACGGTTAGGATGGGACGTCAAAAGTCAGGCGGGTCTGTCTGGCAGGTACTCTCGCGAGGCGGCATCATGGAAAAGAGCTCTGAGGAGCAAAGCCTGTTGGTGTAGCGATAGAAACATCTAGATCGCCGACAGCCCGCCGGTGCGAAGGAGTCCCGAGACTGTCTGTTAGACCAGAGTCTCGATCAGTCGGTCCGCCCTTCTCTGGATAGCATCGAACATGGATAATGTAGTCGAGGCGGCCAGCACCACAAACGTGTGAGGAATACTCGAGGCTGGCCTTATCTGGGGCCTTGTATAGAGTGAGAACGTCATTCGGAGAGAAGTACTTCTTAGCCCTAAACAAATAGAATAGCTTTTTCCCTGCAGCTGCAGCTATTGACGAGATGTGTTCGTGCCAGATCAGGTCTTCGGTGATCTGGACTCCGACCAGCCGAATGAATGGCTCTTTGGCAGCACTCGGCCGTCCATCGAAACTGGTTGAAGGCTAGGACGCTTTTTGTTCGTCAAAGTACAGTACTGTGTTTTGGAAGCATTGAACTGTACAAGATTGTGGCGTCCCCAAGCTGTGATAGCCTCCAGGTCTCTTGTTAGAGAGGAAGTCGTTGCTAGTCTTCTTTTTTCCAGCTGAGCGGCAGAGAGATCGGCTTGTCACTCTGAATCCCTGCATGTAGAGTGCTGTCATCCGCGAAGCTGTGGATTGGTTGATCGTGCACAAGAGGAGGTCATTGATATGTAAGAGAAACAGTGTTGGAGCCAGACCGCGATCCCTGGTAAACACCCGCATTGACGTTGTGGGATGAAGAGGGGAGCCCGTCAATTACGACGCATATCTTGCGGCCAGAGATAAAGTCAGCCACCCAGCTGCAAAGCTATTCTGGGAGGCCATAGGATTGAACTTTGCTTAAGAGGGCAGCGTGCCACCGCTGATGGAACGCTTTCGTGATGTCAAGAGCAATGACATGAGTCTCACCATAAGACTGGATGAGTTTACTCCACAATTGCGTGATGTAACTTAGGAGGTCCCCTGTGGATCGTGGTGCCGGAAACCATACTGCCTGCCGCTAATCAAGCTGTGACGCTCGAGGTAGTCCAGAAGCTGGCGATTTATGCACCTCTCCATCACCTTACTTATAACAGAAAGCAGCGCTATAGGCCTGTAGTTGTAAGGGTCGATCTTAGATCCTTTTTTTTTGGGATGGGTTGGACATGAGCAAACTTCCAGTTTTCTGGGAAGGTCCCGGATTCATAAGATATCTGGAAGAGACGCGAAGGAACTGGAGCAAGCTCCGCTGCACACCTTCAGTACAATGGCAGGAATGAAGTCCGCCCAACTAACAATTATCACAGGAATATACAGTAATCCCTACACAGCTTGGTATACTGGTATAAGAACATTGACAAAACCCTCTTAGAACAGCTATACAAGCGGAATGGGTACACCTAATAGGACACATCAGTCATTTAAGAGGTTGTATAAGGACTGCAGGTAACAGTTATACAACAACAGTGTAAGCCTCTTGCAGCCGCTATAGGACATTTGCGTCAGTGCAAGAATCAGTTTTCGTCAACTATACAACTCTTCTGTTACATAATTCTACTTTATTGCAAGCAAACTGCTTCTTATGTATTGTATAGACGAAGTGAGGAATACATAACTAACACATTACAGTCATCTTGTTTACTTACATATCGGCCATTGTGTATTATTTCATAGACAGGTATATGATAAACTTCTACACTGTGATATAGGGCTATTGAATTACTTGCCCAGCAAATTTTATTGTGTTTATCGTGCAAACTAGTTACGCAATTCCTACGTGCTTCGTATTCGATTCATATTTCAATAATGTCTAGATTTTAAGATGACTTATCTGCATTAAATCTTCTACAAATCCTATATTTAGACACAATTGTACTCAAGCTCACTTTATATCTGTAATGTCGAACTGAAACATAATTATTTATATATTATATATATATATATATATATATATATATATACATATATATATTAAATAGAGGAATAAATGTTTGCCCAATATGACGGGTGGTTATATATAATCATGGCATCGTCCATGTTGTCTTTGGTTTATTAGAATAGTTTGGTGTTGTCTGGAGGTGTTATACAACAATTTGACAAATCTCTGAAATGAAATATCGACAGATTCGAATGATTTACCCAGAATTTGTCCCAGATCTATATCTTCTGTTTGAACAGTTGATAAAACATTTTGAACCAATATGCGTGCGTTGTTTGTCTTAAAACATTGGTTATGGCATTTTAACAAAAATATGACAGTAGAAAGTTAGGTTACGGTGAAGTTGTATACTAGCTATATTTAGCAACAAATGTATGCCGAGCACAGCAATTTTGTACTACAAAAGTTGTAATATTGTTGCAGATGTACAGCCTTTAAAAGTTACTAAACGAGCAATTTGTTGGCTAGGGTTTGTTATATAAACGTTACCATGGATGCCACAACACAACTATTTTGACTACCGCGCAAATATGCCGGCGATAGCTGTATAAACGTTTATGCAACAGTTAAAAATTTGTCCTATAGGGTGTTGTGTAACTATGCTATAAGAATATTTTAAACACCTCATTTTAGAGCAAATATGCTGCAGAAAGCAAATTTGAATTCCACGCAACATTAAGCCAGCATTTGGGTGTTCAGGCAACAACAAGAGCTTATATGGCTGAACAGTTCTTTCTCCAAAAGCAAATAGCACCAGAAGCTTTGTTGATGTCGATTACAATGTACAGAAGTATATAAATTTATATTTTCTAGGTATAAGTTTCAGCTAAATTATTCAGTTATTTCAATTTTTGATATAAAACTGATTGTGCTTGGGACATTTCCCCTTAAATGCTGTTCATACATAAATATATACATAATATACATAAATTGCTTTAAGGTTAATATTAATTTTTAATGTCTATAAGTTTGCTATTTTTCTTACCTTTCGAAAATGTATGAGCAACGACAAACCACTTTTCCAATTATGGTAGTTTTATAGGCAACGGCAAACTGGGGCCATAAATGATAACTGTTCCAATTGAGACGTAATTCTGTCACTCCTTGCCCTCTTGTAACCGCGTATAACGATTACGATAAAATATATTTTACAAGGATTAATAAGATAATTGTAGCTGACAGACCTTTAACGGAGATCAAAGATCAGTAGTTTTGAATTCCACATGTCCCTTTTATTCTTTCTTAATATTATTGATACTTTACAGCTAGTCTCGAATCATTCTCACACCAAGAGCTCAACGGGTTTATCCCCATGCAGTCTGGCTTAATTCTAAGCTTGCTTCTGGTTGTCGTATCAACTTGGTCGAGTATCCGGTGCTAGCACTTGGAAATTCTCACAAAATCTTAGTAGTGTGAACAGTTCTTGATGGAGTAAGAACATAGTTTAGTTGTTCTTCGATTTCGCAGTGAAAGCTTTGAATTTTGTATCCGGACCTATTGTAATTAGAAGTCAATATCTAAGGGGGCCCATTTTAAGAAGGAAACTTTTTATGACCGTATGTCCTTAACATCTTAACTTTTGAGATACAGGGTGGTAAAGGGAATCATATGGCACGCCACTGACTTCTTAAAATAAAAAATCAAAATCTGTATTAATTTATGAGCAGGTTTGATATGTTGATTTCTTTAGCGATATTGCCTTCAGCCAGAGCAACGCTTTATATTTTTTAAGCAAAAATCGTGCATTGGGTAGAAAAAATCAAGAGATCAATTCGCTCCGAAATGATTGGGGATTTCCAGAATAATTCCTATTTTAGAAGAAATTATTAAAAGAGTAGAAATTTCGTACGAACGATACTGGCAGAAATTGGAAAAAAATGCCTCTTGATACATAGTACATGCATGCCAAATTTCATCATCAAAATATCTAAACTAGTATTACAGATGTTGATAATAAATTGTTTATTTTTGAAAATGTTACCACCGTGTATCTCAAAAGTTAGGAGGTTCAGGTCATATCTTCTTATGAAGCTTTCTCCTTAAAGGAAGCACAAAAATCGCCCCCTCAAATATTGACATTCAGTCTGGAAGCACCCTGTATATATCGTAAAGCAACCATTAGCCTTATGAATAATAGTCGGTGGATTATCCTTGTCAAAGTCAAGACCACAATGCATAATACCTCGTAAACATGACTACGTTTAAGAGGATTTGGCCCTATTAAGCGTACCGCTTAAGAATAATCGGTCGCTTTACATGGAACGCATAATGACTCAATTTTGTTTGCGGTACGACCAAAGAAGCCGATAGTGCGGTTTTTCAAAGAAATTTACCTTAATTAGTCATCTTTTTTTAAAACCGACCGAAGAAAGTTTTGACCATTTCACGAAATATTGACTTGTTAAACATAAATTTACAGAACGAGCCATAAATTTGCTAGCTTTTGAAAAAATGGCGTCAAGTAGCTTGACTCAGCTCTTACTTCCCAACGATGTTATCAATTCTTCAATGATTATATTCGGTACAAGTAAGTCCGTCTTAGGAAAAAGTTATCTACGAACACGTATACTAAAGGGATTGAATGGATCTTGTCAGTCAAACAATTACTCCACAGTCCCCACAGATTTGACAACATTGCGATCTAGCTTACCGCCCTACCGCTATGACAACTCGGTGCTCGCAAACCCAGCACTGCGTTGCATACACGGATACACGCAAAATCGTTCAGTTATCTTTCAGCATTAGGCAGACGTACCTACGTTGTATAAATCCATCACTCAAGCAGGCAAAGGTACGGGAAGTCTATGATGTGTGAGATATGTCTAATGGGTGCGTAAACTTACCGGGGCTGAAAGCCGAAACATTTATATATGCCCTCCCCACTTCCTAAAACATCCAACTCCTTGATTTCTAATTCTTACAATTTGTCTGAAAACGATCAGGAGCCCCTCAAAAAAACAAAGTTTGGGCAATTTTTTTTGCCCGTAGTATCGCTGGCCGATTTTCAGAAAGTAAAAAGCTGTTTTCTCATTGGCAACCTTGTGTGAAAATTTCATTAGAAGTCGAGCTGTACTGTCTACGTTATAGACGGACCCAGGATGAGCGGGTATACAGACCAAGGGAAATAACTGGTATGGCTTTTCGTGATGTAAAAGGCATAATTATTGTGACATCCTAAATACATATCTCATTTTCTAATTTTTGCGAATGAAATAGTTTCTCACCATTTGCGTGGGAAGTAAAGCGAACTTCGAACGTCCCATGTATCAAGTTGTCAACGTTTCGGAAAAGTGCATTTCCTTCTTCAAGGTTACACAAAAAAAATTAAAACACCAACTTAATATGAGTATATACATTAATTAAAGATTTAAATAATGAAATCGGAGTAAAAGTACTTATTTTGATTAAGAGATTTTAATATATAGTGACGAATTGAAAATGAAATTTAAACTCAACAAGAACATATATTTGTACACATAAAAAAATTAAAAATAAAACAAAGGCAAAATAATTAGTTAGATTTATGAAAAACGAACAAAAAGTTCTTTCCGTGTTCTATTATCGGAAAAAAATTAACTATTGCAAACTCGCCATTTTGCTGCGGTGATCAAACAATAATCCAACGTTATGAACATCTTAGACATCTTTTAGATTAAAACTGATCAATAACAGACGAAAGACTATTACGAGGTATAGCTATAGTCAAAATCACGAAAGATGACTGTTACGTCATACCATAAATTGTACTGAAGTAATCAATAGACGTAAGTCTCGGATAGAATCACGAGTCGGAAACATAATGACAACAAATTTATACTATGATTTTGCGAAGTTAGGTTATTTCACTGATTATTTTTATTTTCATTTTATTTCATGGTTTTGAGTGAAAGCTTAATAATAATTTTACTGGGGAGTTTTTGTTTTGAAAAAAACAGTGATGAGTAGAATATCTTAAGACAGGAACACCAAAGACCAAAGTATTACTCAAAAACAACATAACCTGCTTTAGCATAACCTAACTATTCATCTTTCAAATATGATCGATCATGCAACATGAAAACATCGTCTATCTTTGTCGGATACATGCAAATTAGCAATACAGTTTGTTTAGACAATAAAATTCTGTTTGCCTCTGTCTAACATATCAGAAACTTTATTAAAAAATATATTCACAAATCGCTGTCGTATGTCTTTACTACAGACTAAAATGATGACGTAATCGCCATCTTTCGTGATTTCGACAATAGACACGTATTTGTGGAAGAAATTTATTTCTAAAATTAAACATCTTAGCTATTTTCCGTTATATATATCTGGTCATGATGCAAAAATTAATAAACCAATATTGTCCAGTGACATAGAGGGTGGCGCATCGAAAACGAAACAGACGCATTTACTGGCAGCTTAGTTCTTTTTTGGAAAACGCTGAGACCCGTCGATTTTGTTTCCGAGGGGGACACAAGTTTGGCAAAAAATCACGTTAACACGTGCAGCCCTCTGGGCGGGGGTGACACCAACCCTAAAATCTTAAATGGAAAGGGGGTCGTTCAGAAGAAATTTGACTAAAGGAATTTACTTAATAAGTAAATGCTTTTCTTTACTACGACCATGATTTGTCTATCATTTTGTTGTTGAAAATAGCTATTAGAGCGTTTTTTTGTGGCAAAAAAGTTATTTCTTGAAGACAGATAAAGAAATATCTCGTACTTATTTTAAATACGAATTTAGTACATGGTTTGCGATTGATATGACCAAGCTTTGTTGCTAAAATAACTTGTAACGCTTTATTACATAAATTAACCATGGTATGTTCCACATCAGAAAGAGTTGAAATTATCGAAATATTTTTTGGAAATAATCAGTGCGCTAATAGAACAGCAGAAATATTTAATGAGCGACATGATAACAGTAACATGCATCGAAAATATGTTCTAGAACGTGTAGCTAAATTTCGGGAAACTGGATCAGTCGCCAACTTTGAAAATCCCGTAAGGAACGAAGCCATAGAAGTGGGGGTTTTAGGGCAAGTTTATGTAGATCCTACACTATGTACCCGCAAATTGGAGACTGTTTGTGGTGTTAGTCGACGTACTGTCCAACGGATTCTAAAGGCCCATAGTTTTCATCCGTATAAAATTCACCTGTTACAAAAACTTAATAAAGACGATTTTGATCGGCGATTACAATTTTGTGAAGATATGAGTGAACGAATTATAAACGATGAACATTTTCTATTCAACACTTGCTTTTCCGACGAATGTTCCTTTTTCTTAAATGGCGTAGTAAATGGTCATAACTGCCGATATTGTCCGATTCTAATCCCAGAATTTATCATGAGGTTCATGCACAGCAGCCACAAAAATTAAATGTTTGGGCTGGTATTTTTGGCAATAATTTTTTCTTACCTGGAAATTTGACCGGTGAAATGTATTTGGAATTACTGGAAGACGCCATAGATCCTGCATTAACAGCCATAATTGAAAATCAGAATGCGAATAGGTTGATGTTCTAACAGGATGGTTCCCCACCACATTACGCATTACGTGTTCGACAATATTTAGATCAGACGTTTCCAGATCGATGGATTGGTAGAAGAGGTGCCACTGAATGGCCCCCAAGATCGCCAGATTTATCACCTTTGGATTTCTTTATGTGGGATCATTTAAAAAGCAAAATCTATGCTACTCAGCCAACATCATTTGAAGACCTGCGACAAACAATTGTGAATGAGTGCCTTCAGGTTACTCCTCAAATATTGCAAAATGTGCGGCAACGTTTTGAGCAAAATCTTTATTATTGCATGGAGAGTCATCGTGGCCATTTTCAACACTTACTTGCCTAACGGGTCAGTTCATTCTTCATTTTCAAATGTATTGATCCTCACTAATTATGATGTATTAGTTTTATTTAAGCTTTAAATCAATAAATCTTCAAAACTACTGAACTGAAGTACATTAATTGTATATCATTATAAAGGGAATTGAAAGACCTTTAAAATAAGGTATCACTCGACCCCCCTTTCCGTTCAAGATTTTGGGGGTGGTGTCACGTGCTAACGTGATTTTTTGCCAAACTTGTGTCCCCCTCGAAAACAAAATCGACGGGTCTGAGCGTTTTTAAAAAAAACTGAGCTGCCAGTAAATGCGACTATTTCGTTTTCGATGCGCCACCCTGTATAATAAAACGGTTTTTTTTTCTCGACAACGAAGTGAGATACGAAAAAATACAATTGGCAAAGAAGTTGTACTTTTATATGCTTAAGTAAATAACAAATATTAAATTTACAAAAAAGGAGTGGCATGCGTTTTTTTTGCCAATAATATTCGATAAGGTGCCCCCCGCGATGCCACTGAACCTAATAATTTTAATCATTTAGGGCTAAATTAGCCTCTTAATACAACAAATATTACTGCCAACAGAATCGAGTAAATCTTTTTTAAGACACTAATAACTTTGTTTTTAAATTGATCACCTTGTATCTCGAAAACGCTGCATTTCCGGACCCATGTTTTTAACAAGAAATCACCTTCTAAAATATATGTGTTTAGAGTCATTAGTAGAATAAGTTTAAATATAAATATTAGCGAATTTGTGGCCTACTCTGTATGTCTACTAGTACTTAAAAGGAGCTCTTATGTTTACAACCTACACCTACTCAAAGTGTCCATCAAATTAACCGAACAGAAGCAATGCACGTTCAGGAATGCTTATTGCTTGCATATTTTCCTCGGATATTGGATCGAATTATAAGATTACTCAGCAAGCGGTAGCATTGGTGCGTCGTTGATTAAAATCTTCTTCTTCAAATAAAAGAAGCCGTCATCGTTATAGAACAGTTCAGTAAAAATGCACAGCCAACTTGTTTCGTCTGCATATCCGCAGTCAATTAGACCTCGCATGATAGGCGATCGATAGAGATACGCGTATCTGATGTTTATATGATGTGGACACATTAATCAAATCGGAGAGACTTATTAGTAGCTGGATAATGGGGATCTGAACAGCCTACTTTGATTCCGGATTCTTTGAGATGTGCTTCAACCGCTCATTTCAGAATACAGATATTGCTGCCTATGATCAGAAAGTTGCTCAAGGCGTAGCCGCGTAGGCAGAAGCCTAAAAATACCGAGGCACCGCGGCTACTTCAAGAAGCTTATAGACAATATGTTAATCTAATTTTTGAACTGTTTGAGGTTAGTATAACTGGTAAAGGCTTGTTCCACAATCTGGACACTCTAGGGACAAGTTGGTGGTCATACTGGCTAGTTATGGATATACGAAGTTCGACACGGTTAGGTACCGCACTGTGTTTTGGAAGCATTAAACTCTACGAGATTGTTGCATCCCCAAGCGGTGATAACCTTCAGATCTCTTGTCAGAAAGGAAGATACTGATAGTGTGCTGCTATCAGCAAAGCTGTGGATCGGATTGATCGTTCAGGAGAGGAGGTCGTTGATATGTAATAAAAACAATATCGGAGGTATGACCGATTCCTGGGGAACACCCGCGTTGACATTGTGGGACCAAGAGGAGAACCCATCAGTTACGGCGGATATCTTGCGGCCAAAGAGGAAGTTAGCCACCCAACTGCTAAGTTTGTAAGACAAACCAGATGGAAATTTACATAAGAGGGCTGATCGAAAGCATTCGTGATGTCAAAAGCAACGACATGAGACTCGTTATATGACTGAATGGGCTCACTCCACATTTGTGTGAAGTCCGCCGTTGATCGCTGGTGCCGTCAACCATTCTGCCTGTGGCTAATCAAGCCGTGACGTTCAAGGTACTTCACAAGGTTCCGATTTATGCACCTCTCCATTACCTTAATTAGATTGTTTGAGTACAGATGTTTAAAAAGAATTATGTCGGAATTCCATTGTCTAGAAAATGGTTGAGCTAGACAACCGCTGTCCGGCTATCACCAAACCAGTGTTGCCAAGACACTGACATACATTTCTTATGATTTATATGTCTATTTTGTATAGTATCAGTAGTAACAAGCTGTACGTGAGCTGATTTTATTTCACTCGCGTGATCTACTAAACTTAAGTCGCAATAACCTGTTTTCCGACTTGTGCGTATCATCATCGGCGTATTTGCTAAGAAGGCATTGAACACAACATGATTGAGGTCTGGTGTGCGTGCTGGCCATGTGTGCGAATTAAAAGATGGGAGAATTTTTGATTGTTCCAATAAATTAGTTTTCGCGCCTATTTTCAATACGCACATGTTCGTGCCTTAACTGATTAATCGCATGTGCTGTCTGTAATTTAATGTTAATCTGTTTACTTAAGTGCTTCAATTTATAGATTTGGCTTAAAAATACGCGATAAATGAGTTCCTTGTTGTCCAACGTACATTAAATAAAACCTGTGCATCAGTAGATGATGGGTGAGCTGAACACTTTTAGGATTATTTAAATTGGAATGAATACATGTAGCAAATACGTAGATTTTTACTTACAAATATACTGACATTAAAAGTGATCTACTCAGAAAAAACCATTTCTTCAACTTGTTTTTTTTTGGAACATAATGACTATATTTAAAGCATGGTGTGGCAATAATGTCGATGTTTCATCTTTGCTTTTGTTTACCTTTGTTAAAATAATATCTCTTAGTTTTTGTGAAGAAGGCAGTTTCTGAGAGCTGATTAGTACAAATATGTTTAGGTACTGGCCTTTCATTTGCTAGTGTTAGCATAACAAAATGCCTCGAGTTCCTAGACGTCCAAATTATCATCATGTTAGCGACTATGTCAGGTATAGAATTATTGCCTATCGAGCTGTTGGTTTATCCTATCGCGAAATTGGCCGCCGTGGTAATTGTACTGGAATGACGGTAATACGTGTGTTGTGTGTGGATAGAAGAAGGTAGAGGAACACGAAGAAAGGCAACTGATCCTCCCAGGCGTACCATACAGCATCAAGATAGGCGCTTCAGATAACTAGCCCTACGAGGCTGTTTTGCTACTACGCATCAGATTGATGACCAATGGTTTGGAAAACAAGATAGACCTGTTACTATTCTTACACTCTATCGCCGCACTTGAGCCTTTGGACATCTTGCATACCGTTTACGGTTAGTGCTTCCTCTGACTGCGGATCACTATCATCAACGTTTGAACTGGAGCAGAGAACGGCAACATTGGGAGGCAGAATGGCATGATGTCTTCGCGATTCTGTCTAGGTACGCACGATGGTCGTAGAAGGGTAAGACGCTGCCGTGGAGAACGGCGTGATACTGGACTTGCTGTTGAGAGACATGTACACAGGACTGTTGGAGTAATGGTTTGGGGACCTATTGCCTATGGTAGCCGATCACCCCTTCTCTTTGTTCAAGGCAATATGACTGCTGCGCGTTATGTTGATGATGTCCTACAAACCACTTCACTGCCATCCACATGACTTCTTCAAGAAGCAAGCGATAATGTTTTGCCGTGGCCACCCCGTTCAACGGGCTTAAATCTCAATGAACATGTGTGAAATATGATGGGGAGGAGACTATCCACTTTGCACGATCCGTCACCGGCTCTGCCACAGCTAATCCACAATGTTCGAGTTGCTTAGAATGTAGTTCCTCAACCAGACATCGATCATCACATTTTGTCGATGCCTAGACGTATACAGGAGTGTATTCAGCTACGGATTCTCCCATCACATTATTAATTTTTTTTCTTATTACTTGTCAATAAAGCTTCGTGAGAATGTTATCGTTTCATTGATGTAATCAATCACTGCCAAAAAACCAAGCTGAAGAAATTATTTTTCTGGATGTAACACTATTCTAATATCATGAGTATATTCAAGATATAATAGTTATCCAGAAATATATGGATGAAATAGATGCAACAAGCATTTTTAAAGCTTAGTACAGATGACGTGTGTCTCACTCGTGGGAGTAGGTAATCGAGTCTCACTTTATTGTGTTTAGTCAACCCAAATGGATGCCGAAGAAGCTACTTGTGCATTGTACTCGTACCTTGACATAAGATGGTAAAGTAGAATGATTATTAGTGAAAAGCAGTATTGTTGATTTGAAAAAAAAAATAATTAGTATGGACTGCGAATATGCATTATGTACATGTAGTATCTGTGTTTACTTTTATACATTCTGATATCTTTACTAGTAGCAGGATATTCATAGAACTGAAGATGTTGTAGAATGAATACAATTGAATTATTAATTTCAAATTTCTTCAAAATAACTGGCTCTGACTATACATGATGCATAATATCTAGACAACTTTCGCACGCCCTGGTATCATTAATCTGTATCAAAGGCGTATGGATTCCTAGTGAGAAGCTGTCGGTATTGTACTAATATTAGGGCTCTTACAACATTGTATTTAACTTTCATCCCTTCAAAATTAGAATATTCGTCAATTATTTGGTATCCCCATTATCCCAAACATAAAATGTCAATTGAGAAAGTGCAACGATGCTTTTTGAAACTGCCCGCTTTCTAGGCTGACGGTACTTATCCTCCTAGAGATGAGTATCTTACTTTTATATTTGAGTTAGAAAGACTAAAATGTAATTCTTTAACAATTTTGTATATACTCTGACATAATATCTTAGGCGCCAGCGTAATTTTATCTAGTGTTAATTTCCTTGTGACTTGTTTGAGAACTAAAAATATCTTTTCCCGTGATCAATTATTGTTTTTATGTTACATACATTGATTTTTTTGTCATTTTATTTGGTTTTAATGTATGCTTATGTATTGTTGTCCTGTAATTGGGACACTGTTGAACAATTAAGATTATTTATTACTATTATTATTGTCATCATTATATCGTCACGTGTCGCCGACGGCATCGGTGACCCTGTGACTGGGGCACTGCCGGCGTTGCTGAATTCGGATCGATCCCTCCACAGGTAAACGATTTCGCGTGTTTCTAAGCAGCTAGTATTGATGGAGCTACAGATGTAAATATAAATGTTTTTATGAAAATGGCCACGAGCCTCTGGAACGCTCAAAAAATGAAGTTATAGCATGTTTACCTTGTCTTGTTTCTTTTTTTAAAACTATAAAGCCTTTTTCTCATTGTATTAGTAGTAACCTTGTGCGAAAATTTGATCAAGATCCGACCAGTACTTTCCAAGTTATTAGCAGACATACGGTAATTAGTGACATGGCTTTTCACGTCGTACATTTCATGTAATATCCTATCTCAGTTCAGAAATTTACGCGATTATAAGTAATACTTCCTCGCCAGTAACGTGGGAAGTAAAAATAGATCAGACAAATCAGTCAGTTGTATATTGATCAGGCTGAATTTTCCCAACGATAGCTTGGGAAGCGGGGTCTATATAAAGCTTGCCACAAGTTTGGGTCTTACGAATTCTTGCGAAGGAACGTTTACTTACCTGCTCATGGTATGTTGACAAAACTGGGATTCGGGCGTCCCAGAGCCTGATTTTCCGTGAAAACAAAGATATTAATATGATCCAATCCCCATCAAAACATGTTTTTTCCGCCAACTTTGTTTTTCATACCTACCAAAATTCATCAGCACTCAACTTCCAAATTGCACGAACTTTAATCCGTTGTCACCGTTCAATCGTGAAAAGCGCAATGCGGAATAACCGCGAAAATTTGAAATGCATGAGTTTTCCGCAGAGCGAAAACACGTCGTATAATTGTCATCGTCAAAGGTAGAAAATATAAAGATTTCACAGTTAGCTACCGACCAACGACTTGCTGTCTAACACACGGTTGGAAGGAATTTTGTATAACTTATTTCTGAGTAGTCATCGAGGTCTATTCTTTGTTCGTGATACTTTTCTGCCGACTTTTTACTGGGGCTTGCTTATCCGACCTTTTACCCTAGAAGTCCAAAATTCCAGGGCTGCCAGGGCTTATTTTCTGAACACGAAACCCGGAACAGTGAGTACAATTTACATCTACTTTTAATGCCTACGTTCCTGTTAGGTTGAGTAGGCGGCCGATTTATTGGTACCAGGTGAGAAAGGTTAAGTTAAAATACGACTTATTTTCTGAACACAAAACCCGGGACATTGAGTACCATTTGCATCTACTCTGAATGTCTGCGTTCCTGTTAGGTTGAGTAGACGTCCGATTTACTGGTGCCAGGTGAGAAAGGTTAAGTTAAAATACGACTTAACTCTTTTTCATTTTCATGTTTACTTTGTAAACCCATCATAGAGTAATATTTAGCATTGCCAGATACCTGCCGTCGCCTATAACTTCTACCAGACGCTTTAAAGAATTGAACAAGATGCGTATGACATCCATTGGATTTTTTTTATTCGATGCGATAATAATAATATACCAAATTTATTTCCGGGGTGAAGTAAATGCAAACAATATCAGACATGAGGGCCAGATTGGCCAGAGGCATATTCAGTGCTTAAGCACGTGTGTCGGCACCTACAGAAATCTAAACTATCTAAAGCATAGAAAGTATCCTCTATCCGAGGTATCAGGTCTATTGAAATGGGAGAGCGCAAAGCGCCATCCATTACTAGAATTATCAGTGGTCAAGGTCAAGTCAAGTCATCGTTGGTTGTCAGAGCGGTCCGTGGGACCTTAGCTCTTGAGTCACAGTGTCAGTTTGTAAGTTTGTCAGGTCTGGTAACCCAGAAACCAGACAATTTTATTATCAGTGGTGACGCGAACTGAGATCTTTACATTTCTAACCAATAGCTGATATACACTCTCGCAGTGGTCAGTTCTGGTAATAGATGGCGCTTTGCGCTGACTGATTTCGATAGATCTCATATCTTGGATAGAGGATAGTTGCTATGATTTTGTTCATTGTCCCACCTCAGTCCAATCCTGGCACATGCTGATGAGTTTACAAAAACCACTAAACAGCTGTCCATGGTTGAAGGTCTGTGGTCGGACGAACGAAAGTGGTATGTTTAGGTTATTTTTTATTGCACTGTGTGAGTGTTTTTTTTTAATTAGCATTCCTCTTTATTGTCAGCTTGTTTCACCGTCAATCAAAATCGCTTTTGAAATATTTCCACATTCACGTCTATGAATTTCTGGGTGAGAGTCTTTCAAGTGCTGCATTTAAATTTTTTTGTGGAATCGCTTTTATTTGCATACATTCCAAATATACCGGTTGATGTGGGTGGTCATAAAAAAGGATTATAGATCCAACTGGTGATGATGGTTTTTACAAAACAGAAATTAATTCCAATATTTATCTCTAAGGTACGCGCTTTAACCTTGCAAAGCCCCATATTACCCTGATCACAGTATGCCTTAATACCCTATTAGTACGATCATATGGTGATCAAAGAGAAGTTACATTAAAGGATTTATATAAGTTCTATAGACCTCCATCAACTTAACATGAATCACGAAGACCAGAGATAGAGGTTGAACTGCGTAATGGATATACGTATTTATATAAAGTCAATCCTTGTTTTATGTCTCCATGTTTCAAATACTCCCTTGCAACTTGCACCAATAAAACCAGACTTTACAATTATTTCGAGGAAATTTACTAATATTATTAGATTATAGATGCTGAAAAGTGTCTTGCTTAATGTCGATTGAAATGCTACAATTGATTGACATTTTGAGGAACAAAGACTCGGATTTTTGAAAATACTGTGGATTGGTGCCCTTACTGAAGAACAGGTAGCAATCCACACACTAGGGTATTCATTGATAGACTTGATATGGCACACTTCATTAAACTAAGCAGACCGCTTGTCAAAGTTAATGTTATTTTTCGTGACATATATGGAGCGAAGCGTGTAACAGATATCTTTCTCTATTAGGACTGTGTCTGATGCGTCTTCTGTTCTGAAAAAAATCAAAACGTTCTCGAAGACTGAAGGTCATAAGCATTTGGTCAAGAAGGGCATAAGCCACTCATCACAAAATTACATATTACTGACATGTTTTAAAGTTATTTGTGGTCTACGATAGTCGTTCTCAATAAGAATAATGATATGACAGTCAACGTACCTAACAAACAGAGCTCAAAAAACACAGTCCGACTCTTCACAGCTTTCTGTTGCTCGAGTAATGTTGATGCTTTCTATTCTAGAACATGTGTTACTCTACGTGCGCGCAAAATCCACTCGTCTGACATATATCAGACAGAGTTATACTACTGACCCTATCAACATAATAATGCCACTTACCGGTGAAAAGGTCTACCTTCATTAGGCTTGTTCCGCTCTTTGCAAATTATGCAATAAGTAGGTATCATGTCGTGAAATCGTCTAACTCCACAATTACCAGTAAACACTGGCATATTCAAAAAATAAGACTAAAATATGAATTTAATGACAGAACTTAAAGGTCAAATCCACTTGTAGTATGCACTTTGACCCTCACTACAAACTATGAGAATTAGGAGGCAAACAAATCATTGACCGACTCCTTCTACCTAACCTGAATTCATTGCTGTAGTAGGCAGTGATAGTCAAATGAGTGAAAAGTATGCACTAAAATTACGCGTCCTGGGTACAGATTGAGATTTTGGAGACAAAAAAACAGGCTTGCTCATTCTGCCTAGTCTGAATTTGTTGTTACTAATAAAAAATTCAGGTACACCCATGTCAGACACCTACAGCTTTACTTTCTGACTTTTATTGCAGGACGGCTTGTTGTTTCGGTTTCATTTGATATGATAAGGCTCAGTTTACACTGTTATGGATTTTTTATCGTTCCGCGGAGCTCGGTAAACGATTACAATGCTTTTATTGCTTATTATAATGATTCAGGACTCTTACTTTTAAGGCTAAGAATAACGAGCTATAAACTGCTACCGTTTGTTATACGGAGCACAAAAATACTGTTTTTACTTCCAAAGTCAATAGCTGCAGAAATACCTACCGTAATTCTAAAAAGTTTTGAATTCAAGGTTATGTTGTAATTTCATGAAATGCACGGTTCTTATTAAGAATCGTACATGATTTTTTAAGAGGGTTCTCTAACCCCTCCACTTATTCCTAGAACGGCTTAAGTTAGCAAGATGAAATTTAAAATGATGATATTGATGCATGAATACTATATTCTAACGTAAAAGTGAGAGTTGATAATTTTTTAAATTGTTCGGGGGTCGTGTGATATCTCATTTTAAAGCTCCTTATCACTACTTTGCACCAGCTGGTAACTCAACAGCTAATCATCAAAACGTTGTAGCATGCATAAATCTTCTTTTAAACGAGTTTGTCGAACGTACAATGAAATTTGGAGCAATCTGTTCTAAAAAAATTGGTAGATCTTGATGAGATGAGAAGATTGATTGATTGTTGAGTTATGAGCAACTCAACTTTGACGACAGCCTGTCTGCATTTCAGAAAATAGTAACTGCATACTCTAGAATTACAAAGAACTCATAAAATTCATGAAGTTTAAAGCAATATTATGACAAACATTAGAAATCATAGCAACGCTACTCAGATATTATCGAAAGCAACTTGTTTATTATGTTATAAAAATGTTTTATCATCATGGTACAAATAACGCATTGGAACTTTCAAAAACAAATATCCCGTAAACTATTAGCTTTAGACGCTACTAACAAGTTAACCTTTTTTTTGTTGTGGGAATACGAGAAAATAAGATTTTTTGGTCAGTTGGAGTATACAGGGTAGCACAAAAAAGTTATGATAAGTCATTTACCGAAATCGTGCTGTAAGTGGCACCTTCTAGAAGTTTGGCCATAAAAAATAACGAATTCTTGTTTCTCATACTAGAAGACCTCCCTATACTGAGTTTTATGCCACAATCTGAAATACTTCTCAAGCAATAGGGAAAAATCGAAAATAAAACTGTAACTTCGACACCCTGTATCTCGCAAACTATAAACTTTTGGACGAAGGTATATTTAGGTCAATTCAGATATTTTGATCTGTAGTATCTGCAGTTTCGAGATTTCCCAACCTTTTCCAGACACCCTGAATACCGTTGATTGACAATTTCAGTTGTTAACTCTTAACTTTATCATTTACTTATAAGTATCAGGTCTACAAAGTTCTAAACTTTTTAAAACATAAGGAAACATAAATCTCATTTAATTCTTCTTTAAAAGGAATAGAAAAAAAAATAACCATATTCCAGAAAGAAATCAGGCCATACGGCTGGCACAGCATACGGAAAGTTAAGAAATAAAGAAAGTAACACATAAAGCTTGCGCATTCTTTATCGTTTCTCCAGCTTTGATAAATGCACAGCCAAAATACGTTTATCACGACTGAAATGTGCTGCAGGAAAACAGCTTCTCGGAAAAAATAAATATGTATGCCGGGTGCCAGCAAACGTATTTTTCTCACTACTAATCAGAGAAATCGCCTCCTAGGTGAATACAATGAATGGTTGATACATATGGGGCTTGTTTGGCTTGCTGGACATAGAATTGTCTCGGCAGTTTGTCCTCATCGAGTCGTTGGAAAGGCGGTTCGAGGTCATGTCAAAGTCAAGTTGAGAAAATGCCACAAAATCAAATCTACTAGACTAGTTATTCTTCACTACTTTATTTCCCGGTTTTATTTCCAATTCGTAACCCACTCCAAATGATATAATATGGTCAATCAAACCCATGAGCGCACATGGGCGGGGGGTCAAGGGGGGCATATGCCCCCCTGGCATCCTTGGACAAGAAGTGGTGTGTGAGTCTTTTTGCTCTTCAAAACATCCTAACATAGAAGATATGATTTCTGCTACCTCAGATTTGGTCTCCGAAAGTTTGCCTAAGACTGACCTTGAACTGATCTTCACCCTGGCCAGGGGAAGGTTCACATGGGTGCTGTTTGCGGTCAATAGCTTAGTATATTTTACATACATGAAAAAACTTTTTTGTATCAAAATTGTATTAAACTTAAAACCGTCTTTATGGGCCCTTCTCTGTTTGTGCGATTTTAATATCATATCGTCAGTTGGCGTAAGAGGTAAAATAAAATAAAAAAATGCAAGGCGGTGATAGTCTATGTCAATTAAAATAGCGCTACAACCCATACCAGATGTTTATTTATTTACACAATATGACAACACATCTATTGGGCACGAGTCCATAAATGTTTAGACAGAAAATTCTGATAAAACTGATGTATTATTATGTTAGAAACAACATCATTAGTAACCGGCTGTTTCCTCAATATATTTCCACTTGTCATAATATGCTCTCAATCAGTCTATTGCATTTAGCCAGAAAATTTTTCACAAATTTATTTTGACCTGAGCGCTCAAATATATTAATATGTATTTTGGAAACCACCTACGTATCGTTTAGCTGTATGACCTAAATACAGAGCCTAACTCCAAAAATATGTGGAAGTATCACATACTATTGATCTGAATGTATGTATCACGAAATGTGTTTCATATGTTAGTGTAACATTTGAAACTTATCCTGTGAGTTTTCATACTAATCGCTCTCTATGTTTTTCTAGCCAAATCAATCGGCATGTTTTGAAATTACTCTTTACTGATGCTTCAGCCACCACGGTGGCCTTCTTCAAAGTACAGATCAATGAGCGCGTTCAGCCAACGTAAAGGGATCCAGCGGTTTAGCATCGTAGCAAAGCTTGGACAGTTTGATAACAGATTTCATTTGGCTATCATATTTGATAGTTATTTAAACTACACATTCATTAAATGTCGCGAACTGTCAAATCTATGCCAGAGCTACTCCTATTCAACATAAACGCGCTGCACCGCTAGACTGTCCTACGTTGGATAAACGCGTTAATGAAAATATGCATAGGTTTGTTCCAGCAGGCAGTTTCTTAATTGAAGAACAGTTTGAATTTATCAAGTTTCCTTAGAGTTTTAGAGAATATATTGTTTTTTTGAATACTGTATATCTTTTTAAGTAATTTGGGAACATGAGAGGGCAAATTTAATTTAATTAATTTTTATTTAATTAATATTATGGACCAATGGGAAAATACCTTATCGAAATGCAATTTGACAGAAGCTGTGATTTCTATTGAAATATTGAATAAAATCGTGGAAATTCGACTGTATTATAAACAAGACCACCTTTTGATTCCAACATGATGCTTTTGTACAGAAAAAAACAGTACAACTTTCATGTATTTTGATATATGCCATAGGTTTACATTTAACAATCCGTTATCCCCGTCAGCGAATGGGAATGCGGCAAATAATAGGTCGATTTTCTAGCTGTAAATTCAGCAGCAGATTTGGACGTTTGTTAATACATGGCACTCTCGAATTTACCAACTTCAATATACTGAAAGTTATCATTACATACCTGTTGAATAGTGTGGATTTGTCTGTATTTTGCAAGAAAATAGAATATAAAATACATTCCATCCAATTCCTCATCTCCCTTAACGTCATAATAGTAATCATTTATTCATTTATGGGTTAATGAATTTCTTCAAAGCAATAAAAACGTTATGTACTCTCCATCCTAAAACGCAGATAATATGTGTAAGACGAGTCAATCTCTACATCTCCCTGATGCTTAATGCAATTACTATGGACATAGACAAAAAATTATGAAAAATGTTTCACAAATAATGTCTTAAGTCCAAAAATCAAAAAAACTAGTAACGATTATTGTTTGTCTATTTTTCTTTTTTGACTGGCGGGGATATCTATCTGTCACTCGCAGGGCTGCCAAGTCTAACAACGATCACGTCCCGTGGTGGAGGGTCCGAAATGAATCTTTTACATTTCTTGGTTTTGATTTTTTCGTGAAAATTTACTAGGTATCATGATTATAAGCATCTTTGGTAGATTGTTCGATCCGGAACGGGAAAGATCTCCTATTTATGAAAATATTTTTTGTGTCATCTAACCGTTGCAATCAGTGCACAAACACTGTGACATATGATTTATAGCATAACCCGCTGCCCTATCAATACAAATTTAACATACAGGTCGCCTAGCCGTGGGGATGCAGTGGTCGGGATGAATATCACGGCAGCAACTGGTGATTTGGGCATGTCTCGTAATAACGTATGAAGTCAAACTCGCTAACTTCACAAATTTGAAGATTTTGTACAATTTCTTTGAAAATGGTGAAAGATATGTCTGATTTAGCAGGGTAATGTCGCAGCCAAATGGCAGTCAGTCTTTCTGACACAGTCCGGGTCGAAAGATGACGATACTCGTGAAATGTATTGATACTTCTAAATATAGGATCGTATCGAACATCCCTACTGGCAAGATGTATAACCCAAGGTACCGACGGAGCTATTTTGCGGCGTCATGAAAATAATTTTAAATTTTCATTTGCATTTTTTCTAGTGTTGTGCAATGATTTTGGGAAAAATGTCACGAATAGTCTTATAAATCATAGTAGAGTACATTTCAACAGTTGGCGGAACTTACTCCACTGGGACCAGGAGGGTGAAACGGGATATTCATGCATAATCTGGCAACCCTGTCGCACCCTCACAAAATGACCGCTGACAACCACACCGTGTTGTCATTGAATAGCATGGAATTAAACCTTCAGAGTATATGTTTTTTGACTGGTACCAACAGTTGACCGATCCCACACATGTGTCACTCCCTGAAATTCAATAATCAGCTGTATTCAAATAATGTCTAATATAAATATAACCTATAATGTCTACTCGTGAAACAAGAAAAATATGTCAAATTTGTAGTTTTTTTGCAGGTTTTAGGTTTGCTGGTAGCTTTAAGGCATATACTTGGGAACTTCTTAATCGCTGTGAATGTAGTGTGGATGTTTGTTTAGTTCCTGAACAACGAAAAATATTCAACTTTATGGATGTATGGTTATCAAAAAACCTGAATGGTTTTGTGGGAATATCAATCTAAGGTGCCATAATGGTTCTGATGAACGGCAAGTAAATGAATGGATGTTTGGAAACGAGCAATATCTTTTGGTAGAGCCTGTCATCAAGTAGGTGCTTAATGGCTATCTGCAAGAGGTTAATAGGAAAAAACACCCAGTATCACATATCAGTTGAAGAGAATAATATAAACATGAATAAAAAATCAACAATAGTAATTAAAACATGAATTTAATTCAAAAAGCAAACATTTCTTAAAATTTTGACTGGATTATATGTAATTTCTTAATATTAAATAAGCTGGTGATGTTTTAATGACAAGTTGTCATCTCATACTTTGACAGTATTTTGTTTTCAACATTTCATAGCTATTGGTTGCTGAAATTTGTTGATTGGAACTTGAAGCTCGTTTGCTGTATCTGACGGTGTGTTACCCTATAGGTGGAGAATAACGGATTGTGATAGTTAAATTGGCCAAATAATAGGTCGATTTTCTAGCTGTTAAATTTAACAGCAGATTTGAACGTTTGTTGATTCATGGCGATCTCGAGTTTGTTAATTTCAAAATACTGAGTGTTTATACACCTATGTTATCATTATAGCTACAAACCTGTTGAATAGTGCGGATTTGTCTGTATTTTGCAAGAAAATAGAATATAAAATACATTCCAACCAATTCCTCATCTTCCTTTACATCTTAATAATAATCATTTATTAATTTATGGGTTAATGAATTTCTTCATAGCAATAAAAATATTATGTCCTCTCCATCCTAAAACACAGATAATATGTGTAAGACGAGTGATGCATAATGCAATTACTATGGACATAGACAAAAAAATTATTAAAGATTTCTCACAAATAATGTCTTTTAATTCCAAAAATCATAAAAACTAATAATGTTTCTTGTTTGATTGCCTTTTTGTCTGGCGGCGATATCTGTCTGTCACTGTCACTAACGACGATCACGTCCCGTGGTGGAGGGTGCGAAATCAATCTTTTACATTTGCTGGTTTTGAATTTATTGTACCTATGACAGTTAGAGCTAAACTGATATCACTTCTTGAAGAATATTTGAAAAGTGTGAACACCATCATAGTCTATTGTATCTTCAAATTACAAATGAAGGGTCCGAAAATTCTTACATACAGTGGACCTTCACCATAGTTTACTATACTGATTATGATCATCTTTGGCAGATGTTGTATCCTCAAGATGATGAACAAATATAAGTAAGCTCTGTTATACCTACGTACAGCGGATTTTTCATGAAAATTTACTAGGTATCATGATTATAACCTCCTTTGGTAGATTGTTCGGTCCGGAATGGGAAAGATCTCCTATTTATCAAAATATTTTTGGTATCATCTAACCGTTGCGATCAGTGCACAAAAACTGTGACATATGATTTATAGCATGATCCGCTGACCTATCAACACACATATAACATACAGGTCGCCTAGCCATCGGAGTGCAGTGGTCGAGATGGATATCACGGCAGCGACTGATGACATGACATGTCTGGTAACAACGTATCAAGTGAAACTCGCTAGCTTCACAAATTTGAAGATTTTGTACAATTTCTTTGAACATGATGAGAGATATGTCTGATTTGGCAAGATAGTGTCGCAGCAAATGGCAGTCGGTATTTCTGGATGCTGGCCAAGCAGATTAAAAAGAACTTCTCACACAGTAGCGTTCCACCACTTACGTCTCAGGATGGAACGATTGTAACTGGCTCGAAGGCCAAGGCTGAAGTGCTTGCCATGATCTTTGCTGCCAACTCCACCATGGACACCCCCCAACAAAGCTTCTGGTCTGGACTTGATTGTACTGAAGAGTTGTACAGCGGAGCTTGCTCCAGTTCTTTCGCGTCTCTTCGAGATATCTTATGAAAACTGTAAATTTGCTCATATCCAACCCATCAAAAAAAAAAACGATCTAAAACCCACCCTTACAACTACAGGCCTATAGCTCTGCTTTCTGTTATAAATAAGGTGATGAGAGGTGCATAAATCTGGACCACCTCGAACGTCTCGGCTTGATTAGCGACAGGCAGTATGGTTTCCGACACCAGCGATCCACAGGGGACCTACTAGCTTACGTCACGCAATTGTGGAGTAAGTTAATCCAGTATTACGGTGAGGCTAATGTCGTCTTAAAGGCTTTGCACATGGGTGGCTGACTTTCTCTCTGGCCGCAAGGAATCCGTCGTGATTGACGGCAAGGCCAACGCGGGTGTTCCCAAGGGATTGGCCTTGGTTCGACACGGTTCTTCTTGCATATCAACGACCTCCTCTCCTGTACGATCAACTCAATCCACAGGTTTAAGTGTTGTATGAAAATGTCTTATTGATATCGATGAATTTCTAGAACATCCAAAGGTCTGAAAAATCTGTGAAAGATTTGAAAATCTCCAGAATTATATGTAAACATAGCCAACAGTCAAGCGAGTCAAAAATATTTCGGAAGCAAGTATCGAGAACCCCAGGCTCCAGGGGCGTGGGGGAAAGTGTAAAATCTCTGACATGTGAAGCAACTTGAAGTGAGATGAGATTCAAGCTGAGAAAGTAGCCAAAATAGAAGCTATTGAAATCAGCCTTGTATGGTCTAAACTGTTAACTATTACCCAGCTATTCAATCTCGTTTTCTTTCAGTGAAGCCAGTGTTGGACTGGTGCACATTCCAAATTCTTATAACAGAACCAATTTATATATCCATGTTTTTTTGGTGTGCATTTTGAACTAGTTTTTCACTCATTGTAGAAACATACAGAACTTGAAGCAACTCGGGCTGGTGTTGTCGACTGTTTTCTGCTTCGATTTTCATCTTTGAATGCACCCGTGCTGTTTGCTCGTGGTTTACTATTATTTTTTTTTTCGATGATTCATCATAGTAACAGGGTACAGGACAAAGAAACGAAAAATATGCTTCACTAACAGATTCCTGCGCGCTTCGTGACATGAGAGTTGTTTAAAGTTGTTTTGGGAGCAAATTTAGGACCAAAGGTATTAACTAAGGTAGAGTATTTTAAACGCAAAAACTGCGCTAGTTTTATCAGAAGGAAACACTACATCTCTGAGCTACAGAAGCAAAGCGAATCTCAGGCTTTCTATTCTCCCATCACTAGTGTGATGAAATGACAATTTGTCTCTTTTAGGATTACTTGAAATAGTGATGTGCTTTCTAGTTCGTTTCATTAAGTTGCGTTCAGTTCTAGGAACTAGTTCGTGAACAACCTACTTTATGAAGCAAAACCACAAAAAGTATATATACAGAAACAGAGCAGATATTCCAGTCTTTCAGTCGAGATAACGTAAAAACGATTCAATTCATATTTTTTATCCGTTTCAATACATTCCACTGATCGCAAATGTATTCTCCCATCTCTAACATTAGAAGACACTAAATTCAGATGTCAATTCCGATCATCTTCTTTGGTCTATTCTCCTTCTCCAACGTCACTGTATTCCATGTTTTGTGGTCACTTGTTTTGTTATTTGTGAAAAATGGAATTTTTTAACAACAAATTTCCGTATAAGAAGTGCTCCCTCCAACATTTTTTTCATGCAGAATTGCATATTATACTGTCGTATACACGTTAAATCCCCACCCCCAAATACGTGATTACGTTGAGTGTACCATGTACCATCACCAATGGTGCGACGGATTATACACTGAAATCAAAACATAAACTGCAACTGCAATTGTATGTATGAATGTTGAAAATTTTGAACATTTTCGGGCAAGTGGTGTTAAAATATCGTTGTGGAACTGGAAGGAGGTGTGCGAATGTGTTGAAACGCAACACCTAATAAAAATTTGAGTGAAAAGGCTTTTTCATGTAAGGGTTTGGAAGTGCAAGTTTGCCAATGTAGGATAAACTATAATCACACGGTAGGTGATATAACCACATACGGATTATAAAAGTTGCAATAAACATGGAGAAACCTTCAGCTAAACTGAAAAAAATGGATTTTACTCAGACATCAAGCATTTTTAAAATTTTGCATAATATTTAATAAACTGAAAACATTTCAATGGCAAGCTGACACTTCATATTTTACAGTGCTTTGTTTTGAATCCTTTGCTGCCAAAAATTTGACGGAGAGGTCTTGAGGCTAATTGGGTATATTTAACGGACTGTTTGGTACTCGTACCCTAGTGATGCAGAATAATGGTTTGTTAAATTGTGAAATCCGCCCTAATATTACTAATACCGCGATTGAAACATTTCTACTTCTTGGAGCTCATATAAGTGATCAGCTCAAGATCTTAATCTTCACTTGAATCTGTTCCAAAGAATATATTTTTTGATTATGTGTAATAAATGAACACCTGATCGGCACCATTAATCTGTAAACGCAAATACGCTACCAAATTTGAACTTCTAGTTCTCTCGCAAAACCAGAACTGTCAGAACCAGTCCAGAATTGGAGTCCGGAATCAGTACGGAATTTGTTGGAACAAAGAACTGCCAGTTACGGAATCAGTTCCATTTTCTGCTGGAACGATAACTTCGATCTGCGCAAGCTCTGCTCAGTCCAGAACTAGTTTGACTTACTGGAACAAAGCGAAATGTCCAGCCTGTCAGCATTATGAATAAGTACCTGCGGAAGGTTCTATCCGCGTCGTCGTTGATTTTGCAATGACATTATATATTATAATAATGTTCAATTGTTGCGGCAAATACCAATATCTCTACTGTCAGCCTCAAGCTGGCAACAGCGAGGCCTGCCATTCCTCCACTCAACCTGCGACCGTCAAGCGATCAAGACATTTTATTTTACACTAGCTGTTAAACGCGAGTTTGTACACGTGAAGCTATTACTAACATAAAATGTTTTAAGTAATGCTATAAACTTCGGATGACGTATTGTAACCTTAATAGCATTAGTAAATTGACAGTCAAATTTTGGTTATTCTACGTTCCGGGAATAAAACCGCGAAGCAGAGGACTAGCATCTTATATATTTACCTGTATTACAGACGGCCGTATCGGATAGGGACCGGATCGGAATTGCTTTGGATGTACTGGACGCGGAGTCGTTTGGCATTTCCGGGGCGATGAGCCGAGATCACGTGGAGAAAAAGTGCAGGAGTCTCGCCGTCGTTTATTAGTCTCGTCTCTAAAAACGATGTAACTTTATAATAGGGCGTTTAATCATATAAAGAACCTAGAAACGTTATGTTGCCGAAAATACATGCATTCACAGATTTATTTATTAAGCGCCAAAATACCGCCAACAGGTAGTAGAACTCTTCATAGTAGCTGCTCTACCCACTCATTTTCAAGAACTGGGTGCCAGGGCCACGCCTGGTTTGATACAGGACCGTTTATGCCGTTGGCTGTAAAGTCGACAGATTATCACATATCCTGTATAGCTTACAGAAGATTGGCAACATTAATATACGATGCAGCGAAAGTCTTTTTTTGACATTTAAATGAAATATTCTGTTTAAAAAGAATTCACGTCGTATCATAATAATCAATTATCCTGGTGTATGCCACCCGCATGTTGCCAACCCATCTGGTACAACACTATAACATCCTATCATCGTACCTGAACATCTTTAACCTTCTAACCCGCGTTAATGAATAAGAAAGATGGTCTTTTTGGTCTTATTGCTTCGGCGCCACGCAGTGCACCAACATTGATTTAAAAATATTTCACACCAGACAACGCTGCATAGCGTGTCTGCCGCCGCAAATGTAATCTTATACATATGTGAACCACATACCGTAAGCACTGACGGCAATAGGAATATTTTGATTTGATCGTAGTATATCAAACATTTAATTCCGTAATATACAGGGTGCCCTCAAAATTGGGACTTCACAGAGCGTATAGGTCAGGCAATAACAGTCAAGCTTTTCTAGTAACATATATACCACAGCTTTAATTAACATAACCCAGGTATCAATTTACGAAAAAAACCTAAAGACGCCATTCTCACCCTGCTACCCTGATAAACGGTATGATGTTTTGTTGGTGCTATGACTATGTGAATCATCATCCAGGCGCCGCGCAGTGTGCAGGATCTGGTTTACAAACAAACCGCATTTTAAAACCGAAATTGCCTCATTCCTAAAGCAATAACGTATGTAACTATCGATTTCATGTTAGTTCACTATGAGCATCTTCAAGATCCTATTGATACTCTGCAAGTGTACTCGAGTAGTCAAAATGTCGCCGCCGTTCTCGATCAGAGCTGCGTAGTTTGTTTATAACATGCAAAAGGCGTCTGAATGGACGCAGTAAAATATCTAGGCAGCCCCAAATGTTGCAAAAGGAGGAGAAAAACAAACTAGTGTTTTTGGATAAAAAAGACATGAAATGCCGTACCAAATTAATAGTATTTTTCTTTAATTTATTTTCAACGCTTCCGGTGCTGTTTTCAACAAATTAACTGTTTTTTCAAACGTAGTTGTTTCTGGAAAGGAAAGTCCTACCTTTTAGGACACCCTGTACTTAGTACCGTCAACACGTCTAGGAAGGGGCGCAATGGTGGTCCCAGGACTCGACTTCAGGTCGGCGATTGAAAAGAAGAGCTAACTAAAAAAAATAAACTTTATTTAGTTAAAATTTACTCAGACTCCATAAATTTGTATATTCCAGTATATTCTAGAAGGCTAATTCAGAAAAAAAATCAAGTACGTATTGTAAGGTTTGGATTGCTATTTCTGGAGTTATGGAATATTTTGTCCGAAAACACCCTCAACTATGACAGCTTACAAACCAGTCACTTTTACGGATAAAGTAGTAGTAGTAGTAGTAGTAGTAGTAAACAGATTACTGTTTAGTATATGTAATGAGTTCCATAAACCACTGTTTCCCGTTAATTAGTCGTGCAAATGCAAAGTGAACTGTAAAAGTACATTCTGAATACCCTTAATTTTTACGGTCTTATAAGCTTCATTTTGATATGTAGTTTCCAAAAGTTACAATTCAAAATTAATAACTTTCATTTAATACATGAAAGCAGAGGATTTTTAGTGGCTAGTGACTTCAATGAAGGTTTATTTTACATTGATTCTGAAAAACTGCTAATAATCGAAATATTTTTAGTCACCTAACCCCTCAATATTTTTTATACGAAAATGAAGCTCAAAAAAAGAATGAACCGAGACAGTAAGATTATACAGGGAGTTCCTTTCGATTTTCTTGAAAAAATACATTTTGCTTGTAATAACACATTGTACAGACAATGTTAACAAAAATAAAAAAGATAAGATGACTAAACATTATGCTTATATTGAGGAAAATTTTGACATGAATCACCCTATAGAGAGTAGCATAGTTCCAACGTAAGAAGTATAATACAAGTATTTGCTTATAATTCTTGTAAATATATTTATTGAATATCTTCTAATAACGGCGCTGTGGACCGTAACTACACTAAAAACTCACCCTGTATAAACACTATGTGATGCCCCACGGTTTGTCTTTCAGAAAATGAGCTATGTCTGACACCCGTTGAATCTTACTCTATTAGGAGAAGGTTTTGAGGGCGAGAATTTCTCAGTTGATACCTACTGATTTTTGTGCCATACTCACTATTTCGTCTCTTGTATTCTGCCACTAGGCAGATTTTTTTATATACTGAAGCAGCGGCATTCGCAGAAACCTGATTATCTCGACTGCTATAAGGAAGTTAAATACACCTTGTTAACCGCCTTTTGAACTGTCTAAGATTAGTAGAACCTGGGAAAAACTTCCTCAGGCATATTGTTCCACAATCTCGACACCCAAGGGACAAAGGAGCGGCCATATCGGCCAGTTCTGAATGTACGAAGTTTGACACGGTTGAGATGGGAGACCGAGTCTGCGGGTCTCTCTGGCAGGCTCATCGCCTAGCGGTATCATGAATGAGAGCTCTCAGGAGTAGATCCCATAGACATTTCGGTAGAAGAGAGCTAGATCGCCGACGGTTCGTCTGAACAGTATCGAATATGAACAATGTAATCGGCACATGTATCACGTATCTTGACAAGTAACATTATGCCGATTTTTTTTTGACATTATGCTGTTTTTTTGGACATTATGTAGGTTATTCTACAAGATGGTAACTTAGCACATAGTTGTACGTGTTGCCTAAACGTCATGAGGCTTGTTATCAATCTTTGGCTCTGATGTGAAGTAAAATCTGCTTCTGAGATGGCACTACTGGAGGTCTAAGCTGTAAGTTGTATGTGTTGATGATAATTTCATTAGGTTCTTGACTCAAATACACTTAATTGAAGTTCAAAGCTACAAATTAGTTGCCCATCTACTTTTTCTTATCCATTCTGGAAATTACATATATACAAATTTGCTGAAATAAAAAAAATGAGAGAGATAAGAAATAATTATATTCACTCTACACTGTCAAATTACAAGCCATACAAATGCTAACAATAATTACACACAACGCGGGCGCGGTGATGATTTCCCGTAATTCTCCTCAGTGTTCCGTAATTTATAACTTTAAACATAACCTCTCTTCAGAAAGCACAACATACAAATAACCCGTCATATTCGGCATATTCAGTAATGATTCTCTCACACACTAAATATCACTGATTTTATACACATGCAGACCAATACACATAATCATCCAGATGCGATCTTGCTATTCAACCAACTTTCTTCTCAGAGATAAAAGCTACAGACCCGGATCACTCAGCCTCACAAAGGTACGCAACCAATAATGCGTAGTTTAGTTGAGTGATTCCTCCATAGATGGACGTTCGCAACAATCCTAGTGAGCAAATGTGGCATGACTGTTTGCGCCCTAAAAACTACCTATTCTGCAAGTTGACATCTTATAGGTTTTTTTACGTTTTATAGGTTTTTACATGATACCCGTGCGGGGCACCAGCACCTCAAGCATGTGAGCAATCCTCGACGGTAGTTCTTACCTGGGAATTGTACAGAGTGACGATGTTATGTGTAGAATAGAACATCTCAGCCCTAAACAAATGACCTAACTTTTTCCCAGCAGCTGTTGCAATTGACGAGATGCGTTTCGTGCCAAATCGAAGTTCTCAGCCATCGATTGATACCGGATGAACACTACAGGGTTCTTCTTGTTAATCAACGTACGGTACCGTGTTTTGGAAGCCTTAAAGTGTACCAGATATTATAAGCTTACACCTATCAGGCCTGGTGAATAATCCTTGGATCGTCAATCCATCATAATTACTCATTTCCTCATGCATCTACAAACAACTATAAGAATAACACAATCGATCTCAGAACCTGTTCAGTAATTAACCTCATTTCCAAGGAGATAAAGTGTAAATCATACCAGCGCGCGTAAAATCAACTCAATCTCAATTTTGCCTGATCTGAATTACAAATACACGTCACTAAAGAATGCGTACATGCGTGGCTTGGTAACCGTTGGAAATTGAGCGAGACGTATCCTCGATTTTAATCTCTTTATTGGCACTTTGATTGTCATTAATCGCGCTATACGTACTCAGGAGGCAATTCTTGAACGCGATAGAATATAATATTCCCTGAGATGATCCCAAATTCTGACAGTTGTTGATGTCAGGCTTTCATTAGAGAAGATATGACGGCGCAACGGCATACCCAGGCAATACTAGAACCTGATCTTTTACCATTTCTACAAACAATTGTGAACCTGATTTTCCAACAAGGTAATGGTCGACCCCAGAGGAACCGAACAGAACAATACGTCGCTGATATGTAAAAGAAACAATGTACGAGTAAAGACCGGTCCCTGGGGAACACTGGCGTTGACATTGTGGGATGAAGACGAGAAATACGTCGATTAAGATGGATATGTTACGGCCAGAGATAATGTCAGCAACCCATTTGCAAAGCTTCTTTGGGAGGGTGTAGGATATAAGTTTACATAAGACAACATGTCACAGCTGAACGAAAGCTTTCATGATATCAAGAGCTACATCATAAGCCTCACTATATGACAATATGGGCTCACTCTTAAGCTAGGATGTCCATCAATCCATACCCGAACGCCTAACATGCTAATTTAAATCTCTAATGTCTAGTATATGATATTCTCAACATAACTGTATAACAAAGAAAATATTTCTTTGATCAGTATACACAGATATAAATTATGCAATTCTTAGGAATACTCAAAATCGTAAGGGAAAATTTTTTTTTAGGGCTTATGCCGGAAAAGTCCATTAAATGGGAACAATACGATGAAAATAATACTGCGTGTCTTAAACTGTTGCTTCACGTTTAGGAAACAGCCTGCAAATAATTTTTAACGTTGCCGCTATTATGATAATTAGTCTCCGATATACAAAAATCTCCGATCACCTATACCCTACATAACAATAACAAGTCACATTTTTACACGTTGAGGCGTGTAAAATGGCGTTATAATGCCTTCATTATCTCTTGCAAGGCCTCTACTTGTTAAAAATGAGCTTCTCCGCCAAAGGTGCCGACATGACCTCATGTATCAACCTTTTGGTGACCCTTTTCGTGATTGGAGAAACTTTCGTTGTACGAGATTGGCTTGGAATAATTTCAGAGGAGTGTCGCAAAGTATCTGTGACATTGTAAAAATGGCAATTTTCTACCGATTACGGTGTCGTGGTACGGAAGAGTTACGTGCTTATAAAAACTTTTTCGGTCAGACCGTTGTTGCTGAAACCTTGCATGTGTACCACTGTAAGCAATCATTGATTAAGGTATTCTTGCTGAATTACCATATACTGTATTCTGACGTCCAAACAGGGATGATAATAATAATAACTATGTCTTAAACAGTATGAATTTGCAAAACTACTTAGTCAACAGGTTGACATTTTATTATTTTTTTTTGACATTATATAAGTTTTCTACATAATAACCCCTTATGGCAGAACAATGAGGTTCTGCATATTGATATAGCGGTAACCAACGACACAAACATAGGAAAAACTTTGACAGACAAGATATCCAATATGGGAACTGTACCAAGAGACTTATTTAAATCCATTGAGCAGCTAGAACTGAAACCTTACATTTACAAACAAATGCAAAAAGCATTAGTTCTGAAAACCTGGCATATTGCATGTAGATTTCTATACTGAGAATAGATACCACTTTCCAGAAATGGTACCCTCCCTTTGGTTAAGACGATATTCCCTTGATATCCTCCAACCAAAGTATACCAACGCGAAGAATCTGTGAAAAAAGCGATATAATAATGATAATAATAACAAAAATAGTAATAATAATAGTCGACCTTATTTGACAATGCAAAATGGGATATTATAACAAAAGAACAAAGATGATAATTTATATGGTACATGGGAAAGCAAAACGGCAAAGTTTAGCTAACAGCTAATCTGCCACTTAACCGACTAACCTATCGCCTATTTATAGAACTACACAAAAAAGATACAGACATAAAGTAGCTTGACTAAAATATAACGATGTTTTTGTTACTTTTCAATATTCAGTCACGAACGGAATTCATGAAACTGTAATAATAAACATATAGGTACACAAACACAATCTGAAATTTTATTAAACATGGAAAAAGGTTAGTGTTTGGTTCTGCTACTGTCTCACAGATAACGCTAGGATCTCCATTCCCTTTTTACCAGCGCCATCTCTGTGAGGCAGTAGTAGAACACAGAAATGAATTTAGAGATCTCATGTTACCTCTGATGAAGATTAAAGGTGATCTGAAACCATAAGCTATAGCACCCCAAACCATAACTCCAACAGTGTGATGAACATGTCTTTCAACAAAAAACTGTGGATTCCTCCTTTCACCACGTCGCCTTCTAACCCTGGCACGACCATCGTGCATGCCTAAACAAAATCGAGACTCGTCACTAAAGACAATACTGTTCCATTCCTGATCCCAGAGTGACCGTTGTCTGCACCACTCAAGGCGATTACGTCGGTGTTCTCGAGTTAAAGGGAGGACCCAGTGTGGCCGGTATGAAAACAAGCCAAAACTTCTCATTCGTCGGTAAACACTTCGCATGCCAATAGGTCTTCCGTGTTCTGCAAACCATTCATTTGCAATGGACCTGGTAGTGGAGAAACGGTCCCTTAAGGTCAATAATCTTAGGCGGCGATCTTCACGGTCTGTTGTTCTTCGGCGGCGTCCAGTGCCCCTTGCTCTTTGCGTACGGCTTTCGAAGCCATGCCTGACAACACCTAACCACAGTGTCTACACTTCTTTGCGCTCTAACTGCAATTGCCCGAAAAGAAAGTCCAGCTTCCCGAAGTCCCACTATACGGCCCCTATCAAGCTCACTAAATTGACGAAATCGTACAGGTCTCCGTACTCTAGGCATCGTAACCGATAGTAAAGGATGTCAAGAACCAAAATCCGCCAACGTTGATTCTTTACTGCGACTGAAATATTCATTTTTAGAGCGTTAGTGAATTAAAAAAAAGCAGCATAAAAACCGGAATGTCCAACTGATAAGGCTGAAAATTTTTTCACTTGTTATTTACAGTAAGATAAATACATTCACCAACTTTTATTAAAATAAAACCATTTAAACTGGGTGTTCGGATTTATATGTCACTTAGTATACATGGTGTATGGATAGACCAAAATATCTCGAAAGGTACGTTACCTAGAGAAAAATGATGTAAAACAAAGTTGTAATGTTTGAAAATATTCATCCATCGATTATCTTGGGCGTGACCTTAATTATTACCTTCCAGGTCACACGTGGGTCAAGAGTTTAGCAAACCCTTATTTATGACATCGGAAACAAACGAGCAAGATACTTGATGTCCAAGTATGCCAATAACCTCGACTATGACCATCAAGGTTATTTCAAGACATAAAAAAGCGAAACATTGGAATTAATTTATTGTTAAGTAAAATGTTGGATAAATAGTGTTCATTGCCAAAGTAAGTATATTCAACTATTTTGGATACTGAATTTCTTTCTCCAAAAAGAATCCCCTTCTTTACACTACTTCCACGGTAGCGGAGCCGCGGGCTTAGTCTGGTGTTCATATTAAGTTGTATTTTCATAACCTTATTCGAGGAATCATATCGCACATCATCAAGAAGCATCATGTAGTCTTGTTACCATTTTTTATGATAGTAACGCAAGTAAGTCTCACATGCTGTCCAAGATATACCGGGTGTTTCAAGTTCGACTCTCATCATTGGAACTTAGAACAGATTTGGTGGGGGACAAAGTTGTGCATTTAGGTAACTAAGAAAATGGCACTTGGAAATGTTCGCAATTCCGCATACTTTTGAAGATATAGGCGAAAGAAACTGAATTTTCCCAGAGTAATTTTTAGTTTTTTCCGTCTTTATCTCAGATAGGATTCCAAAATAAAAAGTACACTACCACTTTTTCTCCGCTACAATTCGGCAGAATTAGGATTCCAATATGACATTTCGTCTCTTGTCCTCAATAATTAACTTTCTTTTTATAGACGCGATATTGGATCACAGATGAATACAGTTTTTAATTCAGATTCCAAAAATATATAATATGTTTTACATTGATATTGTCAAATCTGAAGTATTCCAAAAAACTATCCCCATAGTTGGTTTTGAAAACGACAATTTATCACATCGGATTAAGTCACCAATGACCCATTTCTGAGAAGCGTATTTAAAAGACATTTAGAGATAATTTGGATACTTATCGATTCTAGCAAGCAGTATTTTAGCACGATGTAGCGCTACATGGCACCTCAGCCGTAGATTAATTGCATTTGAATGCAAGATGTGTGAATTGCTTTACATAATATATTTTGGCGGATACGAAATGTGCTTAAAAAGCTCCAAAATGTTTTTAGATACACAAAATAATAATGTTTCCAATGTCCTCAAAACGACCATTAAGTAGTATGGAAAAGTTTTGGCATTAGGTTGTTCTTTATTCGATCAGTTAGGACCAAGTATTGGAAGTCCTTTTTAGACATTTCAAGTTTTATATTATCAATCCGTGTCATCAATAAAATCGGACATAGAGACTATTCACCTACGCCTAGTTCATAAAAACTGAAGGAATGCTTGACTGATGGCACTATGAAATAAATGACTAAGTGATAATTTCAACTCCGTTTTTCGGTAACTAAAATTTGGCACTGACAATGTATGGTATATTATACATTTTTGGAATCAGAAGTAACAACTGTGTGCAAAAATCCAGTTTGGCGTCTATAAGAAAAAAATGGGCAACGTCGCCCCAATGGTGAGATTCGAATTTGGAACATCCGGTATATTCATTGTAGCGAGCAATATTCTTATATGAAAGTATCACACTGTCTCATAATCTATCAAAGTCAATCACTCGATTTCAGTTATAGTAGGCGTAAGATAACACGAATCGGTAACACCCATAAAATACAATCTGTAGAAATAATAATACCAGCATTATATGTCTCTGTTGATTCGACCAGAGTAGGTACATAAAAAGCATGACTATGAAAAATGAAAATTACATAAGTACTCACTCACACCTAAAGTTGCAAATCATCGAATGTTCCATGCCAATCAGATAGATTGAGTGTTACAATATGCTCACACCTTTAAAACTATAATTGTGTCATATGTATTATGGTTAAAATGGTGCAACTGTAAAATAAAATAGATCATTGCAAACAGCTATTAATTGACACCTTGATGATACAATGTTGCAAATCTAGTTACCTTAACAATAGATGAATAAAGTGTTGTACTCAAGGAGACTCTATGCAGGTTTTATGGCGACATTTCACAAGATCTGCTTTTTTATGGCGGCCCTGATCGTAGTAGTTCTGGGGCTGACATTGATGTTAGACTTTCCCTAGAGAGAGATCGAGAATTTGGTGCAGTCTGATGCTTCTCGCAACTACAGACCTGTACCTTAAATTGCGAGGAACATTTTTAAAGTAAGAACCCAGCCCGCGCATTGTGACGCGTGACGTCCGTTCAACCTCAGACTCACTTTTAGCGTAAAAAAGCGTCTCTGAAATTCACCAGCAGCTTATTGCTTCAGATGCACTATTCTGCGAAGCCTGATCTTTGGCGGCGCACAGTAGTCTAGAACACTCAAAAAGCTGACGAAATGGAAAAAAACGAAGTAACGGAAGTGGATGAAATGCATCATGTATTTAAAAGCTGAAACTGGGAATAATTAGTTGGCCATACAAACAAGACTGTATAAAGTACGCAACACTACCGTCGCTACTACCGTTTGTTTGTCCCTATTGTTCTATTCACGCATATCGTGGGTTGAATGTGTCGTTACTTTTATGTAACTTTTTCTGTTACTATTATTTAAATGGTTTTTTAACAAGGTTCTGCCCTTCATCCTTATGGGATCATCATAATTGTGTATGAGAACCTTGAAGCAGTGCCGAGCAAAATCAAGAATCAGATTTTGCTGACGTTCACAAACTTTTTCGAAATATGGCCTTAATCAATCCAAATCGATTATAATAAATGCTAGGATCGACGCTAAGCTATATTACGTTGCATTTCTTGCAAATTTGGACTTGACCTTTACATATGTTGATTTGTTCAACATGCTGCATGATTTTCTAGAAAAGCGTCTAGATAAATTGTAAGCCGAAATTTTGAGAAGAACAAGTTAAGAAAGGCTATGGGATACCGAAAATAGAAATCTTGATTTATATCAAAATTCAGAAATGAGTGGCTGGTGGTCAGTCGAAAGAAGTGTCTTTTTTAATCAGATAAGGAAATTGGCTCAAGTGCACAATAAAATTTACAAAGATGCTTTATATAAGATTAATATCTTACAGTAAAAAAACTGTATCTAGGAATTGTCCGGTTTCTAACTGGGACTAATAAGCTCTGTTCGTACAGTTGTCACCAACCTGTCAGTGATCGTGTCCAAGATGCCGTCATATAAATTCCGTTTATTCTGCTATACTAGATAGATGGAATTTACACGGCCAAATCCCAGACCTAGTCACCGACAAGTCACCAATCACCAGGCATAACCAGGGTAAATCGGCATTGAATAAAAAGATTTTTCATTATTTTATCGTCAGGATTTAACATAGATATCGAAATAATTTTGTTTTGAAACCGCTTGAGGAACGTGGTATTCATTGCCTCCATAATTCAGTTTTGATTCATCGCTCGAAAATCCAAAACTTCCGTAGACCAGAAATAAAGAAATAGAATAATTTCGCGAGCAATTCTCACTCAAAACTCCTCTAAAGGACTGTTTAAGGGATATGTTCAATCGCTTTCTGGTTTCTTCCAGCTTCAACAAGATGCCAAAAAACAAATAGGAAACATAAATTATTCACGATGCAATTGACCTACTAGCCTCCAACCACCATATTTACAATCACGAGTCTCCAGCAGATCGGACTCAGAATATCTTACGTAACAATGTTTTTGTTAGCTCTATTATACCTGAGATTCGTTCTTTCAGAAACCAATTTTCATAAAGTGTCCAAGCACTGATATAATCATTTTCTTATTTGTTTTGTTGAAAATATAATATTTGTGTGTTTTTAACGAACATTCCTTAATCGGGAATCACTAGAATATTAAATGATCCTATCTCGTATCAGACATCATAATATATCAACTTATCTCAAGGATTCAGCGCCATATTAGATACGATATATTGAATTTCTTTGTTTTTGCAGCAGATTTGAAATCGGCGACCTCAAAAACCCTTCTGTACCAGAAGAAGTTGTATGTTTGCCAGCTTTTTGGGTGTTCTCAATTTACATTCATGAATAAAGTTTCTCTAACTCTATTGCAAAACGGCTCGTATTAAAAAACTGACTTTTGTAATGAGGGATATTCAAACGTGTAACCAGTTTTTGAATGGTCGAGATTCGTTAGGAAGCCATCCGTTCCAGAGTGGTCGGAGTTCATCTCAATGAACACGTTATTCTTCCATTTGTCATTATCTGTCAGAGCGGTCCGTAGGACATTCTTGCTCGTGGTTGAGAATCGTGGATATTTCGTGTCTGATTGCCAAGGGAGAAGACATCAACATGTTTCGTCAGTCGCAGCATTTGGCAGGGAAAAGCCTGGGATATCTATCTACAGGGTGCAGCAGCACAGCTTCCGTCTTTCAAGTTTTGTTTTGCATAGTTTTTAAAGTCAAATCTGATAGGTCACGTCCCCCATTCTCCATACATTGAGTGATTTCTGGCGTTTCTCAAGACTCTTGCCAGCATAGCAGGCAATTTCTTCGTGGGTGTTGGTCTTTAAATCTTGTAAGCTCCTTGGTCGGTTCACATAAACACGGGATTTCAAAAAACCTCCAAATCGCCCCTGCTTGAGATGAGATGCTCTGGGAAGTCATCGATACTTTTGAAGTGTAAGCCGTTGCCCCATCGTCTTGAAACCAACTACCTCTTAAGCTCAGCTTATCTAGCCGTGGAAAAAATGCCTGCAACATGTTTATATACCTGTACAAATTCACTGTCACTAGTACTTCATTTTCGTCAAATAACCAGGGACCAATCATTCCTGCTGAGGCAATTACACACCACACTTTCACTTTAGATGAATGCAAAGAACGACGATTCGTGTCATCCCAGTAGCACACAAATCAAAATGGGCGTCATCACCAAAAAAAAAAAACACAATAACGTTCTCAGGAACGACTTCGAGAAGACTCCATCACCCGTTCATACGAGAATTTGTCACGTTCAGAAAGTTCCCTCACAATTTTGATCTAGTAAAGATGGAGAACAAAATCACGATGAAGAATTCTCCTCACAGAATGATTGGAAAGTGGAAGGGCAGACGCATGTGTGCTAGCAGAACGCAGTGGTGATCGTAACATTGAAGTTCTAACTGCCTGAACGGTTATTCGCCTGTTCGCACTTGCAGTTTGTCTGGACATAGTGACCCACGTGACAATTAATTTCCGGTTCCAACGGGGCTGAATTGAACCGATTTCGAAGGCACAGAACTCTAAACGCATGCTCCTCACTGTTCCAACACATAATGGCCCACGAACTGTGTCGGGACAAAACTTTAAAGGAAGTTATGCTGCCGTAACCTGTAGAAATAGAAAGTACTCTTTGTTATATCACCTCGTTACTCTGTACTAGGGCCACTGGTGTACTGTTCACATGTCTTATTTCTCTCTCACGTAGATTCTATTACGTCTAAGACCTATTGGAGTACTATCCTGGGGTATCACACCATGTAATTTTTTTCTGTATTAAAACATAAATATCTTGAACTCGCAGTCTGACGCTGTAAATATGGCGATGATATACTTCTTTCATTCCTCTTTCTATACTTTCTGGATGATTAATGGATCTTTGAACGACAGATGTGGAGGTATATTAATATCTGATGATGGTAGATGTGTGGCGAAATTTTCTCACTGGGAGTTTTGCAGTTGTCCATTATACGAAGTCATATAGGCGCCAGGATTCTAAAATAGTAGGCCGAACCACGGTCGGTGGATAGGTATGCCTTACAGTGACGGTACTGAAAGGTCTTAAGAAAGGTATAGTTTTATTGACCGATTAATCAGACCACATATATGTTTAAATTCCTGTTTACAGTACGACGTGTCGGTCACCACAATGGCTTTCTGTAAGTTCAACGACAATCTATCAATGAGTGTTCCACATAGTCACGAAGCTATTTTTTTACAAACCACATTATTTTTGTATACTGAGACAGAAAAAAAAACTACAGCAGAACTGGGAGAAACTTCCTCAGGCAGACTGTTTGACAACCTCGACACCCTAGGAACCAAGAAGCGGTCGTACTGGCGAAAACTATACATGGTCGCGCATCGAAAACGAAACAGACGCATTTACTGGCAGCTCAGGTTTTTTTTTGGGAAAACGCTCAGACCCGTCGATTTTGTTTCCGAGGGGGACACAAGTTTGGCAAAAAATCTCGTTAACACGTGCAGCGCCCTGGGCGGGGGTGACACCAACCCTAAAATCTGAAATGGAAAGGGGGTCGAGTGATGCCTTATTTTAAAGGTCTTTCAATTCACTCTATAATGATGTAAAATACATGAGCTTCAGTTCAGTAGTTTTGAAGATTTATTGATTTAAAGCTTAAAGTAGACTTTAATAGGTACATCAGATTAGTATGTACTACTTTCAGAATAAATTTGACTAAAAGAATTTACTTAATAAGTAGATGCTTTTCTTCACTACGCCCATCGTTTGTTTGTCATTTTGTTGTTGAAAATAGCTGTTGGAGCGTTTTTTTGTGGCAAAAAAGTTATTTCTTGAAGAAAGATAAGGAAATATCTCGTACTTATTTTAAACAGGAATTTAGTACATAGTTTGCGATTGATTTGACCAAACTTTGTTGCTAGAATAACTTGTAATGCTTTATTACATAAATTAACCATGGTATATTCCACAGCAAAGAGAGTTGAAATTATCGAAATATTTTTCGGAAATAATCAGTGCGTTAACAGAAGAGCAAAAATATTTAATGAGCGACATGAGAACAGCAACGTGCATCGAAAGTATGTTTTAGAACTTGTAGCTAAATTTCGGGAAACTGGGTCAGTCACCAATAAAAAACGCAAAATTGAAAATCCCATAAGGAACGAAGCCATTGGAGTGGGGGTTTTAGGGCAAGTTTATGTAGATCCTACGTTAAGTACCCGCAAATTGGAGACTGTGTGTGGTGTTAGTCGACGTATTATCCAACGGAGTCTAAAGGCCCATAGTTTTCATCCGTATAAAATTCACCTGGTACAAGAACTTGATCAAGACGATTTTGATCGGCGATTACAATTTTGTGAAGATGTGAGTGAACGAATTATAAACGATGAACATTTTCTATTCAACACTTGCTTCTCCAACGAATGTTCCTTTTTCTTAAATGGCGTAGTAAATCGTCATAACTGCCGATATTGGTCCGATTCTCATCCCAGAATTTATTGTAAGGTTCATACACAGCAGCCACAAAAATTAAATGTTTGGGCTGGTATGTTTGACGATCATTTAGTTGGTCCTTTTTTCTTCCCTGGAAATTTGAGCGGTGAAATGTATTTGGAATTACTGGAAGAATTTCTTTATGTGGGGTCATTTAAAAAGCAAAATCTATGCTACTCAGCCAATATCATTAGAAAACCTGCGACAAAGAATTGTGAATGAGTGCCTTCAAATTACTCCTCAAATATTGCAAAATGTGCGGCAACGTTTTGAGCAAAATATTTATTATTGCATGGAGAGTCATTTTCAACAATTACTTGCCTAACTGGTCAGTTCATTTTTAAATTACTTTGCTGCTAAATGTATTGATCTCCACTAATGATGATGTATTAGTTTTATTTAAGATTTAAATGAATAAATCTTCAAAACTACTGAACTGAAGTACATTAATTTTATATCATTATAAAGGGAATTGAAAGACCTTTAAAATAAGGTATCACTCGACCCCCGTTTCCATTTAAGATTTTGGGGGTGGTGTCACCCCCGCTTAGGGGTGATTTTTTGCCAAACTTGTGTCCCCCTCGGAAACAAAATCGACGGGTCTGAGCGTTTTTCCAAAAAAAAACTGAGCTGCCAGTAAATGCGTCTGTTTCGTTTTCGATGCGCCACCCTGTATGTGTGAAGTTTGACAGAGTTGGGATGAGAGGCAGAAACGTAGCGGGTTCGCCTGGCGAAAAGCTCTGAGGAGCAAGGCCTGATATAGTGATAGAAGAGAGCCAGATCGTCAATCGTCCGACGGTGAGAATGGGTCCTGAGACCTGACAGACGTTTCATTGATCAGTTGAACAGCCCTCTTCTGAACAGCATCGAGTATGGATAATGTAGTCGGGGCGCCAGAACCCCAAATATATGAGCAGTACTCGAGGCTAAGTCTTATCTGGACCTTGTAGAGGATGAAAAGGTTGTGCGGAGCAAAGTATGTTTTAGCCCTAAATAAATAACTCGGATTCACATTAATTAACAACTCAGACACGAGTTTTTGACCAAAATAATGAAGCGACTAACATTTTAAGAATATACAAGATCTTCCTTTTAGATAAACACAACTTCATTTGATACACTTTTCTGAGGTACCCTGCATATAGATACTGCACGAAAACTGTATGTTAGACCCTACAACTTTTGTATAAAACATATTTTTCTGAATGTCCATGAAAAGTCAGGTGAAGTTAATTTATAATGCAACGCTATATACATTCTGGAGCGATTATGCCCCTAGTTGCCCCACCATTGCTCTTGGAACATCACTCCACCTCATCCGTGCTCGTATTTCACATTTCATGCTTAGAGATACTTACATATGTTAATCTTAATGTATCGTACACACATGTACTACAAGTATATCGTATATTTAACTGGATTAACATCTATATCACTACCAAAGCTTACTTTAATCCTTCTGATTTAGGAGGTTGTTATCTACCCATCAAGTAATGTTATTCTATGCGTCTACTCACCATGCATTGCTGTACTTTTAGTACAGTTTAGTGCTTCCAAAACAGGAACGCCCTTAAGTACATTCGATTTCGTTGGATCGCCGAGTTCTAGAAAGAGAGGTCATTCGCTAAATATACTTAATTTGATATGAACGCAACTCCTGAATATTAACATCTGTTGGAAATAGGTTGGGCTGTTCGTTTGGGGCTAAGACGTACTTTTCTCCACCTAAAATACTCACTCTACCCAAAACCCAGATAAGACCTAGTAGTGCTCACTTGTTTGGGGTGCTGCAATCCCGGCTGCATTATCCATACGCGATGCTATCCAGGGCTGATATCATGGTGTTGCATTCAAGGAAGAACTGGGTTAGAATAGGTTGGGTGAGAGTGTAAAGTTAGGATTGGGTTATTACATTTCGATGAACGAATGAATCCGTAGTGCTGAGTAATGAGAAGTTTATGATGAAAGAAATGCATTATTGATAACTTGCGAATTTAACATCGTTTATCGGAAGTGTTCGTTGATGGATAGTCGAAAAATAAAAGACCTATTTGTTAATGTGATGTTGCATCTGATTGCTAGATCACAAAACCACACGTTTTGCATGAAAGCAGTATTACTTTTTAATTATGTAGCGCCTAGTATAAGAAAGTTAGCGCCATGTGAACTGATCTGCAAATACGTATAGAGTATTTTCCACGGAGGTGCTCGAAACGGGTCATAAATCTCACCTCAGGGTATATAACCCCAGCCGTTATGAGCGCAGAGACAATTTAACTCGCGTCTCCGATGAACATCTACTCGTAGCGCAAAGTCAGATCTGATAGGGTTTAAGTCAGGTTGATACTATGAACGCACCAGAGAGTGGGGCAGTCCGACTAATCGGTAACACTTCTCTAACGATCTGTCGCGAGTCTCTTTACTCCGACGAGCTCTTCAGCGCTCTCCTCAATATCCAGAACTGGTCGGTACGATCGCTCTTGTGTTTGATATCGAAATTTTGGAACAACTTGCCTCAGGACGTTTTTACCAGTACTACTAAGCTTAGGTAGTTCAAAAATTGACTAGTGTATCTTCGCGGCTGCATCTCTACGAATATAGAGGAAAAGTTGTAATTCACTCTGGCGCCTTGGAATCACATTCTATTATCTGGAAAATAAGTCATTTCAATTGGTTGCAATTTTTGGGCCTGGCGACATCGAGACTCCTTATAAGGAGTACTTTTTCTTTCTGGGCCAGAAGTACAGTTAAGTCAAATTATAACTTGACGAGGTACTCGTAAAAGCACAATAAAATTTCAGCGCAATAATACGCGTCATAACACATTATATCTAGTTACATTACTTTCTCACCCACTGGTATGACTATTAATTAATAATTAAGATAAAAACACATTTTTAAAACAAGCTTTTTATAACTTGATGAAACAAACTAAAATTTTAAAATTATTTGTTAGATTGGAAATAGTTAAACAAAAAAATATTTTTGGATTTTTAGTTCGTTATATCTTCAGCTAAATAAAACATCGTTTTAAAAAAAAATTTCTTCTTCTTTATTATTCATCTTTATTTATTTTTCATCTTTTTAGTATTTGTGATATCAGATAACTAGTTTAATAGTTCCTATATAACTTTCATACATTTTAAATCTTCTTACTTTATTTATATAACTACTTTTGTAGTTTCATATGTGCATTTATTTCGGGCCTGATGAAGCCAACCAGCAGAAATACGTATCGCTCGGGTTACCTATCCTATTTTCTGCTCGAATCCACTTTCCTCCTTTTTGCGGATTTTGCCCATTATTTTCTTACTTGTTGTTATATACCTTTCTCCGCATGATCATATTCTCTTTGTAGATCCTTTGGGCTTGAAGTACCACAGCAAGTGGCTATAACCGGCCGCGTGGTTGTGCTTAGACGTCTCCTTGAAAATTCGAGGTCGTATAGCCATTTTATACTACAATGTGTAGGTTGGCTCTTGTTGTGGACTTCGTGTGTCGTTTTTTCCCCCTCCAACTTCGTTTCCTCAGGTTACACCCGTATCCGGATATGTGGGCATGTGCATCTACATTTGTAGTTTCATATGTGCATTCATTTCGGGCCTGATGAGGCCAACCAGCAGAAATACGTATCGCTTGGTTTACCTATCCTATTTTCTGCTCGAATCCACTTTCCTCCTTTTTGCGGATTTTGCCCATTGTTTTCTTACTTGTTGTTATATACCTTTCTCCGCATGATCATATTCTCTTTGTATATATATATATATAAATCATAGATATAATGATAAATCGATATTTTGCAGCGATTACCACATGGAATTTAGAATGACATCACTTTGCTTATTATGTTTCCCTCATCAAGCCGTTTCACTTGATGCCCATAGTATGTATAAGGGTAACTCTGGCAATTATAAATGGCTATTCTGCGGCGGCCGATATTTTGGGCTTGGAATGTCTATCTCATCAAGTACTTTGGTACCTATATTTTTTTACGAAACTTTGTAAATCGGACTTTTCAACTACATAAGGTTAGTAAAACTGGTAAAAGCCTTCTTCTGTAGATTGTTTCACAATCTCAACACCCTACGGACAAAGAAGCGGTCGACTCGGCCAGATCTGGATCTACTAAGTTCGACACAGTAAGGATGGGAGGCGAAAGTCAGGCGGGTATGTCTGGCAGGCACATCGCGTGACGACATCGTGGAGGAGAGCCCTTAGAAGCGAAGCCCATTGGTGTTGCGGCCCGCCGGTGCGAAAGGATCTCGAGACTGTCTGTTAGAGAAGCGTCATCGATAAGGCGCCCTTCTCTGAAGAGCATCATATCATAGGGGTCTTACAATTATTCACTTTGCTTATTTCATTTCTCTCTGACCAAGTTTTTTCATTTGATACCCACACCATTGAGGTAATTATGGAAACGATATATCTCGGTTCATTAGCATCTACCATATTGGATTGAAAATTCCGGCAATTCGATCTGTATTGTTATTGTTGTAGTGTGTACAAAAATTCAGCTCAATTGGTTAAGGTTACCTGGTTTAAAATTCAGTTTCAAGAGTTGCCCCACGCAACAGGTCATATTGAATAAAAATGTAAAAAATTGAAAAAGCTGTATGGTGAACACGAGCATGCTCAATGCTGGTAGATATGCTGGCGTCACAGATGGTATTGTAACAACGAGCCTGCCTGTGCCAGATATCTTTCAAGCTCTAATTAATCTTATTTAGCATGTACCTGTCTGCTCAGGTGCGACCAGCGACCACGCTGGTAGCTCCTGGTGATTAATAACATTGCTTCGCGCGAGAACGAAATGCGGCTTGAGCACTCCAAAGTGTAGTTTGTTGTTGTCACTCGTGACTACGCATACAGGTTACAGAGTATGCATTGCACGTCTAACAAATAAGCTATTACTCTTACAACATGTCTAGTGCCCAAAGATAAAACGTGATACGCTACATCAGAAATGTTTGATTAGCGGGGTGATACAGAAGTAGATGAACGTAATGGTGCCTGAAGGTATGATACCAGGGGGTCGTTCGAGAATATCTTGTTCGAGATTTGTCGCACGAAAATGTCGAGTGCTTTACTGGATTGCTGTTCCCGTTTCGACATCTGTTTCGCGTGCGATGTATTTATTTTTTCTGTGTATCGAAATATAGTCGACGTGGCCATTGAGCAACTAAACATACTAAAAGCTGTCCATAGTGACCAGTTTGAGTTAGAACGTACGAAATCATGCTTTTTTAGTATTCTCGTTTGTCTCTGTACTGTCACTTTTGTAAAGTTATTTGATTTTTAAGACGGCTGTTGGAAGCAAAGTCCAACTTTGTCATCAGTTATTTTGTCGAGCGATGGACACACATCGCGTTATTCATTGTCGCGAGATTTTGTCGAATGAAAAATGTCGACTGCGAGATTCAAGAAGCCGCTTTATGTGTTTCGTACGACATTGTAGCTATCTCGCATCTGACACCAAATTCTTTCATCTATCTGTCGTCCATCATATCTCTTCAGCTACATTACTGTCCAATGATTGAACGAGTCCGAAACGTGTTTGATCGAGAGTGAACCTACTATTAGTATTCAGTATATTTTGGAAATTGGCATCTTCCAATTATATGGGTATCAACGAGGCTGCCTCGGTCAGGGACAAAATATGGTCGCCGCTGACACCGCAGATTATTTATATCCAAATACAGATCATGAAATATAATTTAATTGAAAAGGACCGGGAAAACCGCCAATGGTGTATACAGGGTGTTCCCTGATGCGAGGTGAATGATAATAATAACTCTTATTCAAATTGCTTTATGAATATGAAACGTCAGCAGGAAAGGGTCAGATTTACACGAGTAAAAGAAAAATATACATAATTAAATGAAAATAAAATGGGTGATAACGATTTATGAAATGATTAGGGAAATAATATGTTTGTTCAGAAGTATAAATAGTTAAATAGAAGAATAGAAAAAGTATGCAGCAGAAATGTATAGTAAGTAAAATAATAAGATAGATCCATATGTAATTATTAAGAATTCTAAAACTCTTGCAGAGAGTAAAAAGACTGTGTTCACCTATTCTGAAGATATAGTGACACTGGATACTAAAGCTTGGTCAAATCGTGCCTTTTAGTGGTTCACTTCGATTCCTTTTGTAATGCACGTCTGACCTTTAACTGAGGTATAAAGTCCGATCCCTGAGCATTACCCTCCCCTGACGACATAAAGTAAAAACTAGGCCGTTATTTACATGGTTGGCAATAATGCTTCGCTGTACAGGAATTGAAGGTATAATAAGTTGTCTACGTTTTTTAAACTCAAAAGATTGAAGATAACACAAACTTTAACTCCTCTCTATTCCGATTTTTCGCGACATATACACTGAAGAAGGTTTAATTCCATGGTATTCAATGGCAACACGGTGACTTGTGTGATTGTCAGCGGCCATTTTTGAGGGTGCGACACGATTGCCAAATTGTGCATTTATACCCCGCAACATTGCCAGCTCTACAAATAAATCTGAGATTACTATACTTTTATATATAGAAATTTCGTGGGATATGGGAGATCTTATAACAGCATGTATTATTAAATTTTGAGCTACCTTGACGAATAAGTGCTTTTTTAAATTAAAATAGCAACGTCAGTAACACAAGCTGTTATAAGATCACTCGCATCTACTTACTAATCTGGAAAGGTTCAGAAGAAAAACGTATAAGTACTGCAAATACCTAAATATATATTTATTATATAAACCTCATACATTTTTCTACAAACAAATCAGTATTAACATTATTATGGGTCAGATGTTTTCATTCCCCAGGCTTTGCTGGCACCTGCATAAATCAAAAAGTAGGAAAAAATAGAAATGTGTTGATATGTTACTACAATTCAGATTTGTTTTTTTATTAGAACAATGATATTATTGTCCATGGATACAGACAGGAATTTTTCCAGTGGTGCTAATCATCATCAAGACATATCCTTTTGTGAAATTGTACCTGTCCTTGTACACAAAACCATGCTAAGTCAAAGTGGATTTACAGAAAAGGCCACGGCCCATCTGACACCGCCCTGTCGGCACCCATGTAATTGTTCAATAACATACAGCTTCGATTTAATTGAAATTATACTGAGCTGTGCATATCAACCGTGCTGCTCTAAGAATAGATGATTTAAAATGAAGGATGGAAACTGTTTTAGACAAAAAGCAGTAATAATCATCACTGGTTGTTGACTCATATAAAAACTTACAAATGTTATGGTCTGCAAATATCCTTCAGGGCTATGCCTTCTGGTTAGATCACAAGTAATCTCCGAACTTTTGATAATTCTCAGGGCCTTAGGGGTTGACACCGGCAGCTGCGCATTTCGTAGAGCTCCACTGTTCAAAAAGTTATGTGGAGGCTCCAACAGGTATGATCTTTAAATATTACACTCAAATATACACAGCTTTGGGTACTTACATTTTTATACTTCACAACTGTGAACAAAAGGCATATGTCTCAAATAACATAATGGGGACTTTATTTAATCAAAATAAAATGTTGATGACGCACAACGAAAATGACATGCAGAAAAAGTAAGGTTATTTTTGCAAAGCACAGCCGCGGAAAGAAACCTGCCGGAAATTTAAATCTGACCAATCAAACAAAGTCAGTTGTGAATAAGCCGCCATTTCTTGAGGGTGCGACATGGTTGGCATATTGTGCACCCGCAATACTGCTTTGTTTCCCATTGGCTCATATGAGTTTCACACCCATGGTTTATAGCATGAAACAGGTTGAGGGAGGTGTTGGGGGTATTAACTGATACCCCTCCACAACTGTTGTCTCGGCTGCTGATCAATCGATTCGATGGTTCGCGGGTTCGAATTTCCGCATCAACATTACGCACCAGATCAGTACCAGATCAACATCATACGAGTACATACGCCACAATACTAGAGCTGGTTGTTTCAATAACCAGTTACCACTAGATGGCTTGTGGATTCAAGCAGTGTCGATACTACGGAGTCAGCAAAAAAGGTCAAAGGTAGCCCAGTTGCCAGGCTCCACTTTCCTACCACTTCTACTACAGTTTTTGGGATAACACTCGTCCTAATGTACCCAAGGCACCGGCCACTACATCATTTTTCACATATTCCTTAACTTTGCCTAATACTAATATTGCTTCCTCGGTTTTATTTTCTGCATCAAATTAAAATAAATGGGTATTGGCTTAATCAAGACCTCAAACGAATTGGAGAAAATTCATGGTTGATATGGTTAATAGATACCCAGCATCACAGATCAAAGACAGTATTAGTTCAAATAGACGTTTTTATAAATCAGGTATAAACGCAGCTGAAAAGGAACATTTTGTATAGAAGTATTCTACTAACAGAAAATAAGCCAAGAAAAATTTGGCAAATTAATAATAAGGGTCTACTACCAATTTTGTTTAGTCTTGAGTTCTTAACCTATTTTTCTAGATTGCTTTAGAGTTGTCCAAAACATTGTCAAAAGGAAAGAATAAGTCAAATGTCTCTGTGTCGAAAAAGAAAAGTTCGATTAAATTCATGTTTCTGGCGCCTTGCACAGAATATGAGCGTTATTCTCTAATAACTAGCTTGTTCAACGGCAGTGTAAATGATGTTTATGGTCTTAGTAATAACTTTATAAAAACCCTAAAGGCAAGAATTGTTACGCCCATGATGTTATTGATAAATATTTGTTTTTTGAATGGTGTTTGCCCACATTGCTGTAAAACATCTAGGGTATGCCCCATATTTAAAAAAGGATCTACAGATGATGTGGGCAATTACAGCCGAATCTCCGTACTTTCTTCTTCTGATAAAGCGATTGGATTATTAAGATTAATCGAATTCTTATGTAAGAATAACGTACTTGTATCATGTCAGTTTTTTTTTGACAGGGGAGAGCTTGTATAGCCACACTCAGGCAGAAAAGCTCGACAGTATTGCCCTGTCGCATACCCACTAAAACTCATCAGTTGTTCGCCGCGCATCCCACCAAGGTAATGCTTGCAGCATTTCTTCCTAGAGGGTAGATTCTCATACCGGAAGTATTAGTCATCTATTCTCTATCGTACACATATACACTTATACCTACATAATATGTACATGTACTCCGAGTAAAACAGAGACCTACTATTGCACCCTTGTCTATTTTTGTTCTCCCGTACCTTACTCAGCATCATTCGCCTCACTATTGATTAAATAGCAACACACTTCCTTCTCATATATGCGTGGAACAATTGTCAACAGTGAGCATCTCGCCAAGCGTCAATTCCTGCTGTCTAGTCAACCTTCATACCACATTGGAGTAACTGATTTGGAGTATTCCCAACCCTCTTCAGGTAGATTTTAAAACAACCATGCCCTGTGAGGTACTGTACAAAATAGTATCCGCGCCGATCGCTTGTCAATCCAAGTCCATGCACCATGTCCAGTTGCATCCCATCTCTCCTTCCATCCAACAAAAAGCGTCTCCCTTTCGTCGCTTGTAGCTTCGACGCCCCTTTCACTGAGTGCACATCCCTCCGCAGTCAGCAAATCAATTGGCGGAATAGCAGCTACCACCAGCAGTGCATCAATCGACACCGTTCTGTAAATGCATACCACTCGCAGCACTAGTTTTCGCTGGCTTCTCAGTATTAGCTGATTTTATTTCTCTTTCCTCAAAGCCGTGTTATATATAGGAGCTCCTTACAGCATAATCGAGTTTGCCATCCCTGCCAAAACCCTACGCCTCTCTCTACCGGAGCCTTCGTCAAATGGCGTGTTTGGTTAAAAAAAGTCTTTCCACAGTCTATGCCATAATGAGACCTGTGACAGATGGGGAGGTCAGCTAACAGCGACGTTCAGCGACCTCTCCAAGGCTTTCAATTGCCTCTTCCATTCGGCTCTACTAAACAAATTAAACCAGTTTTGGTGTGAGTTTATAGAATCTTATTTACCGTATAGATACCAGCTTGTGGAATACAAAGGTGATAGGCCATCGACGCGATGGCTCCAGTGCGTATCGGAATTTCACAAATATCCATATTAGGCCCCATAGTGTTTATAACGTACATCATCGACGTTTCACTGAATATGGGGATTCTGTTAAGACAATACAATATGCTGGTGATACTGTATATTATACCACCAACTCAGAACTAATAGTTGGAATGCTAAAATATGGTTCAATACAAACTCTCCAACACTGAACACCCAAAAGTCAACTATTGTCAAATTTTCCTTGAAAGATGCTGATCCATGGGCATTCATATATGTATTTAGATGTTACAATCGACTCTAGCTTAGCCTTAAGGGATGACCATATAGAGCAATTATCAGAAAGCTTTCTAGCATAAATTACTGCTATAGAGAAATCTCCTTTTTTACAACAGGGGAAATTAGAAGGTTCTCATATATGGGTTTATTTCAAAGCCCGATATTGTATGGTATAATTTTTTTTTGGGGCAAATGTACCAACTTGTAAATAATACTTCGACCAACAAAAACTGCTATAAGAATTATGTCTAAAATGCAGTCACGATTCTTGTGGAAATCATTTTAAGAGGTTATATATCTTAACTGTTCCCGCACTGTATATTGTATTCTTCACGAGTATCCATTACGCTTTGATGTCTACCGAGGTGAACAGCTGATCAGAAAGACGACATCTATGTATTAGTCTGTAAGGGTATCACTAATGAATTTCAGAACCGTATTTAGCTGTTGTTCACATATCTAAATTATACTTTTGAGTGACTGGGAAATGTAATAATAAAATGTACAAAGTACAGGTATAGAAATGTTTATTAGAAAATTATTATACTACATCTGGGATTTATTGATTACGACGTAAGTCAATAGAATATAGACACATGCTACATTGAAGTTTTGCAGTATTCTCAACAGTTGGCCCATGACTGTATTCACGAACACTGCATTGTTCTAGTCGAGTCCGTTTCCTGACTTCCTGCAATAATTGTACATTTTTCGTACTTTTTATAACTAGCTGAGTAATTTGAAGACCTAATTCAGAGAATGAAATCGCTATCAATTCGGTAATGTACTGCCACATAATCTGAATTTAGTGTATGGCTGTTTCATTGCCCTTCAAAATCGTATGGTAATTCAATTTCTCAGAAGTAGAGATGATTAACATAGTCAAAAATGTGACCAAATGTAGTCATGATCATTAGCAGCCATTTTGCTTGTAGCGTTTTTTATATGCAAAGAACTTTCCTAAGTAAAAGAGTTGTTAGCAACTACAAAATGAACCACAACAAAATACGGATCTGTTTACCTGGTGTTGACAGATCCCTCAGACTTAATTATGTGTCACTTGTCGATATGGAGAGTTTAGAAATATCACTAGACAATCAGCTGTTATTCTACTGTGATGGACATACTTAAAAAATACTATATAGTCCGCTGCTTGTTATGGGTAAACACACTTTACTGAGTTTAGAGCTCATCAAGATCATAATTCCAGAAACAGTTATTTACTAATTACTCCTCAAAACAGATTGGCCCTTACTCACAGGATTTATATCACTATGGCAGTAAGGCCTTCCAGTTAGGATGAGCCTGCTTTCTTTCCATTGGTTTCGAACGGAATTAAAAAATGCTTCAATGCATTTGTCTCTTTATTTTGCTGAAGAATTCTTAGATTGTGATACAATTGCATACTTACACTTTGTTGTTGCATGTGTTGGTTCAATGAGTAAACAATAACGAATTGAAAATATGTATATAATTTTGGATAGTATTTTTTTATATTTGTTTGTATTTATCAGGAATGTATTCTAAATATTGTGCTCTATCAATCTGACAATGCTAAAGTATGTAAGTGTGGTTTAAGTAAATAAAAAAATCTATCTATCATGAATCCGAAAATCACACATTATCCAAATTCCACACGTATGACTTTGATTCATTCATTCATTCCTTTCAAACTTCGTTCAAGTACAACCCAGTTCTGAGCGCTAGTATCGCGACAGTCGAACCCAATTTCAGAAATCGAAGCCGAAACAACCGGAATCGGAACCGAAATCGTAATCGATTCCTTCCTTTTTATTCATATCGTTCCTCAAGAGCGGCTCGTTTAGAGCTGGTCCAGCTCTAAACTGAACCCAAATTCAAGATGAGATGTAAATAATAAGTTAGCGCGTGATCTCTCGGTAACAGGTGGGGACAACGCCTCTTATTGGTCAATTCGCCATTAAATTTCAAGCGGTCGCCTAGCGGAATAATGCGCGGGGCAGGGGCAGGGCAGGCAGAGTTGCATTCAGGCCACCGACCGTCGCGTGTATCACTGCGTGCTAGTGTTTTCGTATTCACCTTGCTTGGTTGTTGCTGTTGTTATTGTTAAGTGTATTTGGGGAATTTGTTAAGTTTCTGTTTGTTATTGTTATTCCTCGTTATTACTTGTTTTGAACCAATCCTGAACATGTCGAGTACAGATACTGCTGACGAGGCTGTAGGCTACTCCTTTATCCCTCCTAGAAAGCGATCATAAAAGACATCTTAGCGTAGCCATGAAAGACGTCATATTGAATACATTCAAGATAGAGCGGAAGGAAAACGAAACATCAACAACCCGAAAATAGCTCTGAAAGTGGCAGATAAAATTGGGGTATGCCAAGCGACGGTGTACAATGTTTTGAACAAACATAAGAAAAAGCATGCCTTTTCCAAGCCAATGACGGGTAAAAATCGCAAAAGTATCATAAGATCGTTGGATGACGTGCACAAGTTCTTCTTCAGAAACGAAATACCGACAGTTGATAAAGTACTACGGGAGGTTAACGAGGATGCTATGTTACCAAATTTCAAAGGTTCGACTATTCATCAACTATTGAAGCATCTTAATTTCGAATGGAAGAAACGAGGTCGTAATAGCTTACTTATGGATAGAGAAGAAATTGTTCTGTGGACAAGGACAGGAAGATCTATTACCTGGACGATACCTGGATTAACGCTGGGCACACTACTCCGAAGGTATGGGTTGACAAAACTGTGACTTCATCTAGAAGGGCATTTCTAGATGGACTGTCGACCGGATTGAAAAATCCAGCAGGTAAATAGATCGAAGTAGTTCACGGTATCAATTTTTGCGCACAATATCTCTCTATCTTCGTATATACAAGTCGTGCATGTGTACTTAGCGGATTTTATCTTTCTAGGCAAAGGAAAAAGGCTCATTGTTTGCCACATTGGGGGTGTAGATGGCTTCGTGGATGACGGCTTATGGTCTTTTGAGTCAAAAAAAAACACTGACTACCATGAAGAGATGAATGGGGAAACATTCGAGAAGTGGTTTTCAGGCCTTTTACCACGTCTCGAAGACAATTCTGTGGTTGTTTTGGATAATGCTCCCTATCATTCTCGCAAAATAGAAAAAATCCCAACTTCAGCTTCTAGGAAATCAGACATTCAGAGCTGGCTCCGATCCAAAAATATAACTTTCGACCCTTCCTTACTGAAATTACAACTATTAGATATTGTAAAACAATACAGACCAAGACATGATAAATATGTCATAGATGAAATGGCCAAAGCACACCACAAAACAGTACTCCGTTTGCCGCCTTACCACTGTGAGATCAACCCCGTTGAGCTCATATGGGCAGATGTTAAGAATTTTATTGCTGCATACAATACAACATTTAAATTTTCTGACATGCAAGAGCTGTTCAGAATTGCTATACAGAGGGTCACACCAGAAAGACGGCAAAAATGTGAGCTGCATGTTCAGGAGAAAGTGGAGGTAGCAATGTGGGAGCTGGACAACATAATTGAGAGAGATTCTGAATCCATCATCATGAACATTAATGACGATAGCTCTTCAAGTGAGTCTGAATAAGTTACGCGTTTTCGTTTTGTCACAGAATACATATTATGGGAATCCTAGTTATAGTGAAATATTAACTTACAGATAAACTACAGACAATGCAAGTCCGAAGTGCACCTTCAAAATCCATTTTCAATTGATTGAACAGCCTTATATTTATTCCATGTACAAAAGTGTCATCTCTACCCCTCGTTGACTACGGATTCATTGTGCATAGGAGCAGCTGGTTACCTCTGGTATGTATTTCTCCATGTTGTCTAGTTTGAAACATCTGTAGAAAAACTTAGCACCCCTTCAAGAATAAAAATTTGATTTTGCGACACCCTTAACTATAACTACTTCACTATATTAGATAATTTCGTTAAATACTGTCATCTTTGTTTTACAACACGATGGTGGTAGTCCATCATTCGGAGGTAGCCCTGAATGCGGCCCTGTACGCCGTCCTTGCTTTTGGCAATCACGCATTCATTCTATCTTGGGTGTAAATACACTATAGTTCTAACAGTGACTCAACTGTTGGTCGTCTGTAAACGTTCATTGGAGGAGACCAATTACAAAGGCTTCTGGTTCTGTGGCCAAATCTCGTTCGGTTATCTATATGCAAATGCTAACCAAGTGTCAATAAGGAAATATAAACACGAAATTATTTACAATTTCAAGAGGCACGGCCATTACCACCATCACTTGTTATTGCTCTAATCAATCTCGTTTTTTTGTCGATCGTCGCATGAAAGAGAATGCGTGACTGATTGCTCCACTAAGGTGCAGCCCAATTTGTGACGGAATATTTTACTTTACGTTTTCTTGCCCAGAAGTTAAAGTTTGTTGGCCCAGTAACGGACTACATTCAACGCTTCTTGCTTGTTGACCCATAAGTCGGCGGGGTTACAAGTGGCAGGGCAATTTGGGCAAGGCAATAGATGTTCCATATTTTCTATAGTGCCGCAGTTACACATAGTGTCTCTTTGACGTCTGAAGCTCCATTTTATTTGAATAATTTTTAGTGGCGTTACGCCTATTCTGATACGTTTCAGTATTCGTAAGTCGGCCACTCGGACATCTCTTGGATGAGCTGGTAGTTGGCAAGTGAAGTGTCCAGCGCCAAACTCAGGAGTCTACGGAATTAAAGTATAGTTGCTTTGTGTTTCAACTCCGGATAGAGAATGACGTGCATCAGCTTGTTTACACCTTTCTGGGGGAAATGTTGCATACACTTTCAAAATTTCACAGCGTATCATTGAATTATCTAAGAAAAAAAGTAAACAGTTAAAAATCAAATAACAACTGTGCCGAAATCACTACTAAAAACGTGCTAAAAAAACTGTTTCAAAATTTTGGGATATCCTGTATTAAATTGGATCAATTGTTCACTGAGAAGCAGTTCTTTTCCTGAAAATTTGAAATGCTCTAAAATAACACCAGTTCCCAAAATAAAAAATTCTAAAAGATGCAGCGATATGAGACCAGTAAATGTGTTACCAGATATTGAAAAATTATTAGAGTCCATAGTGCATGACCAATAATGCAGTTTATAGAAGAAAACAAAATTTTAGTGAATGCGCAAGCAGGCTCTCGAAAAAAATATTCCACAGAAACAGCTTTCCAGTTGGTAACTGAGAATTGGAGAAGAGCCATAGACTCAGAAGAAGTTGTCATAGCATTTGAAACGATTGATAGAGATATTTTGTTAGGTAAATTGAAGGCATATGGTATAACAGGAAGTGTTTTAGATTGGTTTAGAAATTATTTGTCTAAAAGGATGCAAGTTACAAAAGTTAATGACACTATTTCATCAAAAATTGAAAATACGTTGGGTGTTCCACAGGGCAGTATCCTGGGACCGCTTCTTTTTATTTTATACATAAATGATTTACCTGCCATAGTCAAAAAATGCAAAATTCAGATTTGCGCCGATGACACTATGATTTATTAAGTACCAAAGATATTCAGTCTGGTATCTCATATATAAATGAAGACTTGAAGCTAGTCTCAAAATGGTTAGCATCTAACAGACTAAAATTAAATGCAAGTAAAACGAAAGCCTTGTTAATCGGAAAAAAAAATGTACAAATGTTCAACTGAATTGATATTGAATTCGTAGAAAATTAAATATCTGGGGGTTTTTGTTGACTCTCGATTAATTTTTGATATTCATTATGAAAAAGTTATAAATAAGTAGTAAAGTGGGATGTTTATCGAGAGTTTCTGGATGTCTGAGTTCATATAGCAGAAAAATTATCTATAATACCATCATTCTTCCAAATTTCTTGTACTGTTCGACTATTCTATATTTAGCAAATAATTCCATTTTTGAAAGACTGCAAATTTTACAAAATAAGTTCATGAGAATAATACTAAATAAAGATAAATATACTCCAATTAGGCAAATGCTTAGCAAATTAAAATGGCTCAATGTAAAAAATTTTATCAAATATCTTGTAATGATATTCATTTATAAAGTAAAAAATAATATATTTCCATCAAGTCTAACTAATTTAACATCATCAAATGTCGACCATCATTTACATAATACCAGAAATAAAGATGACTTCCATTTAATGACCAAAAAGTATAACATATGCTACAAATCTGTATTCCATCAAGGGTTGATTAAATATAATAAATTATACTCGGAGATAAAAGACCAGAAAACTTTGACGAAATGTAAAGTAAAATTGAGAAATCACTTGTTAAATCTACAATTATAGGTTGCCCAGCAATTTACATCATACACCATATGGCTTTAATTTACTAGTTCTAAGTTGTTTACAATTATTCTGTTTATGTAGCCGAATGAGCTAAATGAATCTTTCTACTACTACTACTTTTATGGGTGTTCGAGCTAGCAAATCCAGCCGCTTCATAGTATCGATTGGGGTAGATTTCATGCAGCCTGTTGTTCATTTGCATGTTTTTCAAGACTGACATCAACTTTTTTGGCGTGGGTTGACCTGGACCAGACTGGGCTGGCATACTATGCAATGGAGCAGTAGTTCTTAGGGCAGTCGGCCTAGCTTCCCATCTGCTGTTGGCTAGTATTCTAAGGGTTGGTTTCACAATTTAACAAACCATTATTCTGCACCAATAGGGTACGAGTACCAATCAGTCCGTTAAATATACCCAATCAGCCTCAAGATCTCTCCGTCAAATTTTTGGCAGCAAATAGCATCAAAGTATTCAAAACAAAACACTGTAAAATATGAAGTGACAGCTTGCCATTGAAATCTTTTCAGTTCATTAAATATTATGAAATTATGTAAAACTGAGCCAACATTTTTAAAAATGCTTGATGTCTGATGCGGCTGAAGTTCCGATCGATCACGCTCTGATCGAAACGGTAAAAAGGCAGCAGTGACGAAAATTTGCCATTACCACTTCTACTGACGTAATTTAGGTCCAAATAAACATAAATCGATGCGGTTTTCACGTAGTTCGATTGTATTACGGGCTTTCTATGTACTGTAAGAGTTTTATCTCCCTCCTCCAAAATCTTCCTCAAAGTGAGGAGAAACGCGAAAAAATTGATATTACATTAAAATAAACCTGGAGAAATGCGGTTTTCACGTCAATTGATTAGAAAAAGCATATTTTACTTACGCTAAGTTCAAATCCGTGCTATCTCGTTCACAGATACAGCAAATTGACCCCCCTTTAAAACCTAATATTTTAGAAGCTATATAATCATCTATAGCTTTTCAAAACCGCCCAAGACCAAAATGTTTTGGACACTTCTCGCATGTATATGATCTAGTCAATCACACCACATCAGCCGTTTCCCCAAAGCAAGTCCGGAACCCTCCGTTTTTGACCCCTCTTTATTTATACATGAGAAATTTGAAAATATCTATTATTCGTCAAAACAGCCGAAGACCCAAAATTTTTTTACATTTCTGGCATCAATATAATCTACCTTATCACTCCCTACTAGCCGTTTCCCCTAACCAAGTCCGGAACCCTCCGTTTTTGACCCCTCTTTATTTATACATGAGAAATTTGAAAAAATCTATTATTCGTCAAAACAGCCGAAGACCCAAAATTTTTTTACATTTCTGGCATCAGTATAATCCACTTTATCACTCCCTACTAGCCGTTTCCCCAAACCAAGTCCGGAACCCTCCGTTTTTGACCCCTCTTTATTTATACATGACAAATTTGAAAAAATCTATTATTCGTCAAAACAGCCGAAGACCCAAAATTTTTTTACATTTCTGGCATCAGTATAATCCACTTTATCACTCCCTACTAGCCGTTTCCCCAAACCAAGTCCGGAACCCTCCGTTTTTGACCCCTCTTTATTTATACATGACAAATTTGAAAAAATCTATTATTCGTCAAAACAGCCGAAGACCCAAAATTTTTTTACATTTCTGGCATCAGTATAATCCACTTTATCACTCCCTACTAGCCGTTTCCCCAAACCAAGTCCGGAACC